>CM023151.1:0-175000 GCA_013133815.1 Cromileptes altivelis
ACTTTTGTCCATCATGAAGGGTCTTTTGAACCATTCTTCATCTGACCCTTTGCCCAGAACCAATCTGCCATGGGAAACCCTACCAGGGGCAAAATGCCCCCAGACAGCATAGCTCCTAGGGTCATTAGGGCACTCAAACTCCTCCACCACGATAAGGTGACGGTTCTTGGAGGAGCTGTAGTTTATGTTCATGGTTTATCCTCCATTTGATATGAAATCTCCTGTAAATCAGCATCATTCAATTTTCAATTCAATTTTATTTATAAAGCCCAATATCACAAATCACAATTTGCCTCACAGGGCTTTACAGCATGCGACATCCCTCTGTCCTTAAGACCCTCACAGCGGATAAGGAAAAACTCCCCAAAAAAAACCCTTTATCGGGGGAAAAAAACGGTAGAAACCTCAGGAAGAGCAACTGAGGAGGGATCCCTCTTCCAGGATGGACAGACGTGCAATAGATGTCGTACAGAACAGATCAGCATAATAAATTAACAGTAATCTATAGGACACAATGAGAGAGAGAGAGAGAGAGGGAGAGAGAGAGAGAGAGAGAGAGAGAGAGAGATGCAGGTAATGACAGTAGCTTACAACAACGTTAATGAAAGTAATAATATTATAGTTATAGTTCTGGTTACTGTGGTACAATAGTATATAGTATAATAGTAATATAATTATAATAGTATAATCATATCAGTTTGAACTGTCCTCTCAACTACGCAGGCTGAATAAACTGTGTTTGACTATAAGGTTCATATTTTCAGAGGAAAAAAAGACAACAGCTTTCATTAAAGATCAGTCAGATACAGTCAGGGCTTCACATCTGTACAGATGTTAGTTTAAGAATCTTCACATCCCACTGACCACAAGTCTCTGTGTTGCTAAATACTTAAATCATTAAACCATCCAATATTAATATAGTACAGTCAACTCTGTATAGTTTATGATGAATGTATTTAGTCTCTGACAACTAAACTTCACCATCAGTCACACAGCATGTTCACAGAATAAACCTTCAGATCAGACAAATACATTCTTAATCTCTAAAATTCAACAAAAATGAGTAGTTTATCTAAAACGTCATCTTGTTGAGTCGACATCTTAACCAATCAGCTGTTACATCAGGTGAGAGCCAGACGGTGCAGTTGGTGGAGAGCAACTGCAGCGCCTGGCTCTAAAAACTGAAGCCGCCTTGCTCTCATGGTTTTATCGCTGTCCACTTTTGTAATACGTCAGAGCAAGTCAGGATGAAGTCGGACACAAAACTAACCGGGATGCATTGTGCGCCGATCACCGGTTATGGTTATGGTTAATTGGAGTTATGGTTTTCTCTCATTTTCACCTGTCTATCACAAATTTGGGAGTAGACATAGCTCTAACAGTCTCCCAAACTTTATTTTTTTAGTTACAGCAACATGTAACCAATCAAATGAAAGCTTAGAGTGCTGGACAGTTTTCTATAGCTATTAAAAAGCTGATGTTTCTCACCAAATACCGACAAATTGGGAAGATTTCCTTTTGGTCATAGCTTTTTTCATATTTTTTCTGCTAAATTTTGCAAAGAAAAGCCAATTACGCATAGACATACATTTTAAATCATTAAAATAACCATTTTAATTGATTTCTCATGCTTAATTTATGGAAAAAAGATTTTTAGATGGTTTATTTGTCTCTGTACAATATATTGTTCAAAAGTTGGAATTCCGAGGACTACCCTTTTTCGCGATGGGAACATCAAAATTCATTATCTACAGACCTTCACGATTCCAAAAATATACAGTACAGGCCAAAAGTTTGGACACACCTTCTCATTCAATGCGTTTTCTTTATTTTAATGACTATTTACATTGTAGATTCTCACTGAAGGCATCAAAACTATGAATGAACACATGTGGAGTTATGTACTTGACAAAAAAAAGTGAAATAACTTAAAACATGTTTTATATTCTAGTTTCTTCAAAATAGCCACCCTTTGCTCTGATTACTGCTTTGCACACTCTTGGCATTCTCTCAATGAGCTTCAAGAGGTAGTCACCTGAAATGGTTTCCACTTCACAGGTGTGCCTTATCAGGGTTAATTAGTGGAATTTCTTGCGTTATCAATGGGGTTGGGACCATCAGTTGTGTTGTGCAGAAGTCAGGTTAATACACAGCCGACAGCCCTATTGGACAACTGTTAAAATTCATATTATGGCAAGAACCAATCAGCTAACCAAAGAAAAACGAGTGGCCATCATTACTTTAAGAAATGAAGGTCAGTCAGTCTGGAAAATTGCAAAAACTTTAAATGTGTCCCCAAGTGGAGTCACAAAAACCATCAAGCGCTACAACGAAACTGGCACACATGAGGACCGACCCAGGAAAGGAAGACCAAGAGTCACCTCTGCTTCTGAGGATAAGTTCATCCAAGTCACCAGCCTCAGAAATCGCAAGTTAACAGCAGCTCAGATCAGAGACCAGATGAATGCCACACAGAGTTCTAGCAGCAGACCCATCTCTAGAACAACTGTTAAGAGGAGACTCCAGGCCTTCATGGTCTAATAGCTGCTGGGAAACCACTGCTAAGGAGAGGCAACAAGCAGAAGAGATTTGTTTGGGCCAAGAAACACAAGGAATGGACATTAGACCAGTGGAAATCTGTGCTTTGGTCTGATGAGTCCATATTTGAGATCTTTGGTTCCAACCGCCGTGTCTTTGTGAGACGCAGAAAAGGTGAACGGATGGATTCCACATGCCTGGTTCCCACTGTGAAGCATGGAGGTGGAGGTGTGATGGTGTGGGGGTGTTTTGCTGGTGACACTGTTGGGGATTTATTCAAAATTGAAGGCACACTGAACCAGCATGGCTACCACAGCATCCTGCAGCGACATGCCATCCCATCCGGTTTGCGTTTAGTTGGACGATCATTTCTTTTTCAACAGGACAATGACCCCAAACACACCTCCAGGCTGTGTAAGGGCTATTTGACCAAGAAGGAGAGTGATGGAGTGCTGCCGCAGATGACCTGGCCTCCACAGTCACCGGACCTGAACCCAATCGAGATGGTTTGGGGTGAGCTGGACTGCAGAGTGAAGGCAAAGGGGCCAACAAGTGCTAAACACCTCTGGGAACTCCTTCAAGACTGTTGGAAAACCATTTCAGGTGACTACCTCTTGAAGCTCATTGAGAGAATGCCAAGAGTGTGCAAAGCAGTAATCAGAGCAAAGGGTGGCTATTTTGAAGAAACTGGAATATAAAACATGTTTTCAGTTATTTCACCTTTTTTTGTTATGTACATAACTCCACATGTGTTCATTCATAGTTTTGATGCCTTCAGTGAGAATCTAAAATGTAAATAGTCATGAAAATAAAGAAAACGCATTGAATGAGAAGGTGTGTCCAAACTTTTGGCCTGTACTGTAGGTTTCATTTAGAAATCCACCGTGACCATGGGGACCCCCCCTTCCTACTAGACTATATATGCAGGGTCCCCCCCCCCCCCCTCAGAAAAGAAGAAAAAAAAGAAAAGAAAAACTAAATGACTTTAGGTAACTAACATTACATATCTCGTCTTGGAATTAACAGAACATCATGCATACTTTTGACAGTAAACTTTAAACATTATCTGTGCAAAATATCACAACTATGTCAGTTTAAGTTAGGCCATGGAAAAAAGTGTCAACAGCAGCTTGGATCACATTCTCCCTGAGATAATCTTGACAAACACCCACTACATAGGGCAAATTTGTACTTGTTCACAAAATGTAAACATTATACCTATACAACTGTGAGGTAAAGTGCAAACAACTGAAACAAGTTAAAAATGTGTGCTGGAGGCTCCAGCACACATTTAAGCAGGGCCAGTCATTAGCCTACTTGGGGTAACAATCTTAAAATAAACTGGGCTCAAGCCCTGCTCTAATTGAGCTCTATAACTGGCCACAATCACTAAAGTAACAACCTTGGCTTAATCAGCCCTACTCTTTCAAGTAACCAAATGTGCAAATGAAAACAAAAACGTCACGAAAAATAAACAGTGACAGTTCAGAGTCCAGTAAACAAAACATAGCCCTCTTTTAAAGTGCAACAAATTAAAGTGAAAGAGACTGATGTTGACTGGGCTATTTGACAGTGTCCCTGTGCTATTTTTCACTTGTCCTTGTGAGTGAGGGTTAGATTTTTCTGGATGAAAATCAGCATTTCAGCATTATCGCAATGTATTCGATTCTGCTTCTCGTCTATGACATGGGCGACAGCACTGAAGAGCCATTTGCTGTCAACACTGGTGCAGGGTGCAGTTAGCTACTTGTGTGCTACATGGGAAATAGCAGGGAAGCGGGCCTGGTTGGACCTCCAGTAGTTGAAAGGGCACTCCTTCTTGAAAATGGTGGCTTCTCCCAGGTATGCATGTGTGGCGTGGTGAGGTGAGAGGGGTCACCAAATAGTATGAGGGGGAGAACCAACAACGCCACCTGGGGAATTGCACCCCAGGAAATACCTCAAAAATATTAACGTTTGGAAGATTAGTAAGGCACACAGATTCGTTCTGAAACAGGACAGAGACGTATTGTTTGAATAAATGAATTTTTTATTGAAAATCAAAATAAACAGGCAGGGCTGGAACTGCAAAGGAAGAGGGAAAAATTAACGAGTCAAAAATAAAGCAGAATCAACACTGAAAGGAATTAAACATTTTTATTACAATATTGTCTAAAAAAGCCTTAACAAATACAATCTAAAAACCAGAGATGTGGTAAAATATCTAAAAAAAACTAAGCCCAACATAACCTAAATAAAAGAGTGAGCAGCGGCCATCAGTGGGGAGGCAGACTACTATGGAGGGGTGCCTAAAGGTGTCACCACTACTCACCTCAGTGAAACACAGCAAACCTCACTGCAAGTCTCACAGCAATCTTGAGAACAATCGTGTCCCGGTGCCTTTACTTACATGCAATGTGTAGGAACCTCACCCGGGGTGCCTAGCCTCCCCAACAAAATGGTGCTCCACTTCACTAAAAGAAAAATACTAATAACAAAATTAACAAATACAGCAACCCAAATGTTTTAATATATTCAAAGAAATAACTCAATAGGATGCAAAAGCAAATAGGAATAAGAACAAAACTAAGCGCAAAATACAAAAAGCAAAACAGGAAACCAAACAACAAAACAGAAGCAAAACGAGGGCAAAACACAAAAGCTCTAAAAGGGCAAAACAGCAGTAAGTAACATGAACCACCTGGATTACCGGATCACTACAGCGGGGGGGGGGGGGGGGGGGGGGGGGGGGGGGGGGGGGGGGGGGGGGGGGGGGGGGGGGCTCGGACACCACTGCTACCTTCAACCTTACTACCAGTACAACAAACAGCAGCCACCTCACACAGGAACCAGCAGCCAAAAAGAAAGAGCATGTGCTCACTCGCCCCTTATATAGGCTGGCTGTAAGGGGAGTGGTTACTGTGGAGTGGAGTCTGGAGGTGCGTTCACAAGCGCTACTTGACTGCCTCAGGTGCTATACCCCACTCACATGCACCTAAAGAAAAAGACAAATGTACAGAACAAAAATAGAATTCTATTAGCTTTTCCTCAAAGCACTGACAGTCCAATGTTTATTTTATTAATTTCATATACATTTTCATGTGAAGCACCCTGCAATTCGATTAAATTAGTTTGCTAATAAAATTTATTATTAACTCCCCTGTGATGCTGTCTCCCCTGTAGCTGCTTGTTCGCTGAGTTCATTCTCCTCGAGGATTTCTTGGTACATGTCCTGCAGTTTCGGGCTTCCAGTTCGGACCTTCTTATGTGGGGGGTCCTTATCATCCTGGACTGGGTCATCTGCACTGGCACTAGCAGCCTCTCCTTGCTGATCATCACTGCCACTGGCCATTTCTTCTTTCAGGAGCATGTTGCGTGCTCCCTCCTTCTTGTCCACGTCAAAATAACGATCTTTGTAATGAGCATCAACTATGGTTGCAATGGCATAAAGAGGTAGTGCTTGAAGATTCCACCACTTTCCTCCCCACAGCCAGAGCATCTGCAATGCTGCGTTGAGACAGGGCACCTCCGTTCACTGCCAGCTGCAAGGTGTGCGCCATGCAGGGCAGACTTTTCACACCAAACTCCATCGTAGCTTTAGCCATGTTATGTGCATTATTCCTCACCACAGTATGTACTTTTGCCTTGGGGATTTTCCACGGCTCAAACATGAGAGCCACGGCACTCTTGGGAAAGAAGCACAGCATTTTTCAGCACAAAGTCCTCATCCAGCCATTGTGCAGTCAAGCTCAGCATGCTAGCCTGGCTAACACTTGAAGACCAGATATCTGTTGTGAAGCTTATGGACACAGCATCTGAAATTAGCTTCTCGACGTGACTGTGCAACTTATTGTACAACTCGGGCAAGCAGATATCTGTGAAATACTTACGATCGGGCATGGCAAAGCGTGGCTCGAGATACTCCATGTTTGGTGAATCCAGTGTCTTGCACGATCGAAAACGGCTGGGTTATCCAGTGCTACACACTCCGTGATTTTCTGATTGATGGCTTTCGCTCTGGGGTGGTCCTTGTTGTATTTTTGTTTTTTATCGATCGACTCGTTAAAGGTCAATTGGGTGTTTTTTTCGGTCTCGCCTGTTGCTTCTTTTCATCGTTTTGCTGCACAAACGTTGCGTGTATCTCCGGATGATTCTTTCTGAGGTGGAAGATTAAATTCGTAGTATTGAAGGAAGACGTCTTGGTTCCTCCTCGCATAAGCTCCGCTTTACAGTCATTGCAAACGGCAAATTTAATGTCTTGAGACACTTTTAAATAATTACAAATCAAAGACATGTTGACGAGTCCACTTACGAGCTTGTTATGCTGCAAGTGACGACGCGGTTTGATGATGTTATCAAGTGCGCACTGATACGTTCAAGGTTGGCTCAGAAATGCAGAAGCCACAGGATTTATTGCAAGTTGTGCCAAACAAACAAAGATATCTCAAAAACTATACACCACATCTCTCATATTTTGACATTTTGAGTGAGAGGAGAAGTAGCTGAAGAGTTTGATATATAATATGTGCATGCTGTGTAAAAGTTGTCATTAAAAAAGTAAAAACTGATACTGATAATTTAATATCAGACATCTCTCTCTCTCTCTCTCTCTCTCTCTCTCTCTCTATGTGTATATATGTATATATATATATATATATATATATATATATATAATTTTTTTTTTTTTTTTCCTGCTCTAACATTATAACAAAGTCAAAGGCATGTGATAGTGTGAGGCAGAAATATATATTCTGAAGCTTCTGAAGCTGTAAAATTTTTCCATATACTGTATCTCTTTTTTTCCCTAATTCTATTTATTGAGATTTTCCAATTACAGCAGACAGAAACCACTGTAATATTTGTTCAATCATATAATGACACAACAAGAAAGTAAGTGGTAAGTAAAATAAGAACAATACAAAACCATGACAGGACTAAGACAAGACAAATACTACAAACCAAATCTGTACCCAGAACAAGACAAAAAACAAAACAACATAGTAGTAAAATTAAAATATAAAAATACGTGAAATATGTGCATGATGACAAAAATCACACTAAATACTTAAACACAAAATAATGGTTCTTGGTCAGACGACTGCCTCTCACATCATAATTTAATGTCTGTAAAGTAGATGGGGTCTTAGGTCTTAATTCTACCCCAGGTCTGATTGCTGTCGTGGTGTTGGCTAAACGCTCAAGGTGGTGTTAGTTATTTGCTTAGATCGTGCAGTAAATGTTGGAACTTTTGTCAATATGGACATGCTACACATCATTAGCCTGCTAGCTGGCAGTGTAACTTACTATAAACTGAGTAACAAAAGCATTTCAAAACAATAACTTTGATTAGCCAGTTAGCTGAGGCCTACAGCTGTAATGCTATTTAATACACTAAACAAAAAGGAAAAACAAAATAAGTATAATAGGTCCTCTTTAAAAGTTTATATCATATTACATAATTAGCAAAATATTTCTGCCAAAGTTCAGTCTATAGACTGACTTGTTAACATACTGAATCGTATTTCTTCTCCATGCATAGTAGGTGAAACAAATTTGTATTGGCCAGATAAATGTCACTAACTACAATTCTTTGTTTATTTCTCCAGGCAACATCAATACTGAAGCAACTTGATGGAGAAAACTAGAGGAGTCCCTTTAAGATGACACGCACAGACCCTCCTGACATACTGGTATCAACTGTGCATCGAGATATAAAAGTGGTCCCCATTTCTTCACAGTACAAATCCTTGCAACCCTCCAAACAATGTGATTTCATAAATTACAGCACACTGGAGGACAGTAAGAGCAAAGTCAGTAAGAGGCACTGCCGTACCTTTGACTATAGGTCATTGGAGTACCCAAAGTTACACAAATACTCAATGGAGTCCCCATACAAGAAGGCTGATAGGCATGCAGCTAACCCAGATGCTGCCTGGAATGCCTTGGGCCACCAGCAGAGATACCGCTTTTCTGCTCCAGACATTTTTAGTCATAGGTTAACTCCTCAACCAATGGCTGCAGATATGACCAGCGAAGTAGTTGTCCCTGAACAAAAAAGAAGGACCAGGTCAAAAAGTGCCCCTCGGGTCCAGACCAGTCTCACTCCTGTGTCTTTTGAAGGGTCCTCATCTTCGGGGAGGAAGGGCAGGGAGTCACAAAGGGCTCCAAGAGACACTCGCTGGAGACCAGAAGTATCACCACGTAGGGAGTCCTCCCATGCAGCAGCTAGGGCTCATATACATGAAGTTCATCCCATTAAGTTGCAGCCTCAAATGGGTGACAGCAGTAGATACTCACCTCACTATGCTGCTGATAATACTGAAGATGGAGGGCTGGATAAACCCGCAACTAGCCCTCATGTCAGGTGTAGGGTAGACATCAAGCCTGATGATGCAGCATTGCATCATTCAGGACGCAAACAGGCTACACCACAAGTGGACATACCCTTGCAGAGGCACCACAGTGGGGGGAGTAGGAGTCTGACTGTGCCACGCCATTTCTCCTACTCAAGAACACCAACTCCCACTGATTCATTAGGTACAGAGGGTAGGCAAGCTTATCAATATTCTCGCAGCATGCCAAATAGTTACTTACAACCCATGGAAATTCCTTTGCAAAGAATGCCATCATCAGGTGATTGCTATGGTAGGGAACGAAGAGCTCATTCCAGTCCGAATGTGCCAACCAAATTCTTTTATGCAGATGACCCTGGGAGATATGTTACTACTGCTCCTCCTCAACCAAGTTCTTGCTTTCACAATGAACATTACACACCAGGACGAACATATACTCCAAAAGTGCAATACGTGCAAGATCCAAGGACTCGAATGGTACATGCTGTAGCTACAAGACCCTTTTATCCTGAGATGGAGCCCTATCCTTACTCTGTGCAGACAGGGTATCCCAAACCCTATGCAGCAAATGAACCAGGGCCATACATTATACAGACACCTCCAACAAGAATATTTTATGGGGATGATCCAAGGTCTTATCAAATCCAGACTGCTCCGCCAAGGTTTTATTATTCCAGCGACATGTATGCAATGCCACCAGAGCACCATATCCCAGCAAGGGCATATTACACAGAGGGCCGAAGACATGCTAGAGTCATTCAGGCACAAACAGATGACTGGTATGGCTCAGATGCATCTGGTTATTCCACCAATCCTGCCTCTTATGTATCTCAAGTCACTCCAACCAGAGTCCATCAAGAACCAGTGTTAGCACCCTGGTATGCCAACCCGTGTTTAGAGACTCAAAGAATTGGCACAGATTCAAAATCTTACTCGAGGTCCTGGGACAATATTCTCAACTCTCGAGTAGAGAGGGAACAACCTCTTCCTGTACAACGGGGTCAGAGCTACGATGATCTTCTTGACTCCAGGAAGCCTACAGCAGTCTCGGGTGACAAACCGCAACCAGTGGTGGTCAATCTTTCCAGTTCACCAAGACGCTATGCAGCCTTATCAATGTCTGATAACTCACTAATTGACAAAAGCCCAACAGAGACATCAAAGAGCACGACTAGTAAACTCTGGTTTGTCACTCCTGAGATAACAATCACTGATAATGACATTCGACCAGGGAAACTTAATAAGGCTGAAGGACGGTCTGCCAGTTGGGACATTCTTGACTCCAGAAGCCCAGAGGGTCCAGACCTGTCTCAGCATGACTTTGAAAGCTCAACCAAAGAGAAGACACATGACAATGCCTCACTACAGCAAAGCCTTGAACAACTTGATGAACTTCTGGCAGATCTTGTGACCGATTATAAGCCACCCAGTAGAAGGGCAAGTGAGGACATTCTTGATCAATTAAAGAAGTTAATTGATGAGGAAGAAGCAGTATCTCTATCCAGAAAGAGCTCAAAGGCCTGTGCAGAGGAACCAGCTCCTCTTGATAAGCAGCCAACCTCAATAAGAATGACCCCTGATGCTTTTCGAGACATGGACGGGGCCAGTGATGCAATGAAGAGTGCAGATGAGTGTTCCCCAGATCAGAGCCCAGATGAAGATGATACAATGATGTGCTCAAACAACAAATGCCGGAGGACAGAGACCCTGTTTAATGCTTGCCTATATTTTAAATCCTGCCACAGCTGTTACACTTACTACTGCTCTCGTAACTGTCGCAGGGAGGACTGGGACATTCATAAAGAAAGCTGCCTGTATGGAAGAATTGGCAGCATATGCCGTCACATCATCAAACACTGCCGGGAGACTGTTGAAGTCCACAAAGCCTTCTCCCGTATTGCCAAAGTTGGCTACCTTTCTCGAGGTAGAGGAGTTCTGTTTCTTGGTTTTCCAAATCCTGCATCATCTAGTAACTTCCTGCAGTATGGTCTTGATAGTCTACTGATGTCTCCTACATACCTGTCCCTCCGAGAGCTTGAAAGCTTCAAGGACAACCTAGGGGAGTATTGTAAGGAGCTGCAAGAAGCTGGTAAAGAGTATGACCCTAATGAATGTTTCATCTTGAATGTATCCATTGCTGTTGGTGACCAGTTGCCTGATGGGCCATCACCAAGGAATCAAGCTCCTACTGTCAGAAAATATGCAAAGGTAGCACTGGCTTCCTTTAGCCCTGAAAGGAAGGTTCACAAGAAAGAGAGTGACATGGAAACGCTGATCCTCACTCCACCCCCTGGAACAGCAGATATTGACAAAGAGGGAGAGGAAGGCAGGAAGGCCAGGGAAATCTGTTTTATCAATATACAACGGGAGTTAAGGATTCGAGGGGTCTTCCTACGACACGAATACCCACAGGTATATCAGCAGCTCTGTGAGTTTGTGGAAAGTAACAGAAGGTTCACACCCACAACTATTTATCCTATTGACAAGAGGACAGGTAAACAGTTTATGTGCATGATTATGGCTGCCTCTGAGCCCAGGACGTTGGACTGGGTAGGCACTCCTCATCTCCTTGATGATATTATTTGAGTGCACCTTTTGTTGTAAATATATATGTATAGAAATACATATATATTATTACACATATTTATATATCAATCCAATTACAAACATTTGTAGATAAGTATTTTGTTATCAAAATATCTATATTCATTTCTGCTTGGTCAGTATTCTATTTCCTGTCAGGTGCAGAATGAGTACAGCACATTATTTATTTTAATTTTTTTAACAAGTACATGCTTTCTATCCACCACAAGTCATTTATATGTATCCTGGACATTTACTTTTACAACACATTCCCTTTGGTAGGGACTACTTAAGCTGACATTCTACTATTTTAATTTTTTCAAATTCTTAGCAACAACTGTATGTTGTTTTTTTTACATAGTCTCTTTGAATGAAAAAGTCAATTTCTGTGTGTGAGTATGACGTGACTATTTTTCATATGCAACTTTAATGGTATACCATGCAGAAAATATGAAACAATATTTTCTTAGCTATGTAAACACATTCTATGCAAAGTTGCTTCATGACCTAAGTACCACATTACTGTAGGAGTTGTTTTTGTTACATATTATATTATATTATATTATATTATATTATATTATATTATATTATATTATATTATATTATGCACATCTGTAAAGAAAGTTTTGTTGAAATTGAGTAAAATTTTGAAAGTTTTGGTGGTAATGTTAATCATAGGAAAATAATGAAAGCTGAAAGAGACATTTGTGCTACTATCTATAAAAAGAACAAAAACTTATTGTTAGTTAGGTAGAAGTACTATACTGAAAGTTAATGTTTTCCTGTTTCAGTTCACCAGAGCACTAGTGGACTTGAAAGCAACCCCACAATGGATACTGAAATGGTGCCAGTTACCAGCCACACAGTAGGTGTTGGCCTGTACTGCTCAGTTTTAAACACTGTGAATAGTGAGAGTTACAAAATCAAAACTTGGTATAATACCAATATCATGCAGTTCCCTATTATGGTAAAGTTGATGAGTTGTATTTTTAGATATGTTTACAATAAGAATATATGAATTAGCAGCAGGAGTTATTGTCCTTAGAACAAGGTGAGCCAGATTTGGCTCAGTAGCTACATAAACAGTACATAAATGCTTGAAGAAGACATTAGTTGTGTATTTGTGCTCCACTAGTTTTATTACGCGTGATTTATATTGTTTGTTTGTTTGTTTTAGTAAATCAAAACATTTGCATTGCTCATAGGTTGCAGGAGTTTTAGAAACTTTTATCAATGCAACGTAGCCATGCTGCCTCATAACTCAGTACATTTCTTAATTTTGTTTTTGTAGTGTCCTAAATCCTAAATTTCCTGCCAGCACACTGATGATGATTTTAAACTTACCCAGTCAACCCAGTCATTGTTCTTAGTCAACCCAGTCATTAGTCATTGTTCATTTCATTTTGTATGTATATATATATATATATATATATATATATATATATACAGTACAGGCCAAAAGTTTGGACACACCTTCTCATTCAATGCGTTTTCTTTATTTTCATGGCTACTTACATTGTAGATTCTCACTGAAGGCATCAAAACTATGAATGAACACATGTGGAGTTATGTACTTAACAAAAGAAGGTGAAAAAAAAGGTGAAATAACTGAAAACATGTTTTATATTCTAGTTTCTTCAAAATAGCCACCCTTTGCTCTGATTACTGCTTTGCACACTCTTGGCATTCTCTTGATGAGCTTCAAGAGGTAGTCACCTGAAATGGTTTCCACTTCACAGGTGTGCCTTATCAGGGTTAATTAGTGGAATTTCTTGCTTTATCAATGGGGTTGGGACCATCAGTTGTGTTGTGCAGAAGTCAGGTTAATACACAGCCGACAGCCCTATTGGACAACTGTTAAAATTCATATTATGGCAAGAACCAATCAGCTAACCAAAGAAAAACGAGTGGCCATCATTACTTTAAGAAATGAAGGTCAGTCAGTCCGGAAAATTGCAAAAACTTTAAATGTGTCCCCAAGTGGAGTCACAAAAACCATCAAGCGCTACAACGAAACTGGCACACATGAGGACCGACCCAGGAAAGGAAGACCAAGAGTCACCTCTACTTCTGAGGATAAGTTCATCCAAGTCACCAGCTTCAGAAATCGCAAGTTAACAGCAGCTCAGATCAAAGACCAGATGAATGCCACACAGAGTTCTAGCAGCAGACCCATCTCTAGAACAACTGTTAAGAGGAGACTGCGCGAATCAGGCCTTCATGGTCTAATAGCTGCTAGGAAACCACTGCTAAGGAGAGGCAACAAGCAGAAGAGATTTGTTTGGGCCAAGAAACACAAGGAATGGACATTAGACACATTCCACATGCCTGGTTCCCACTGTGAAGCATGGAGGAGGAGGTGTGATGGTGTGGGGGTGTTTTTCTGGTGACACTGTTGGGGATTTATTCAAAATTGAAGGCACACTGAACCAGCATGGCTACCACAGCATCCTGCAGCGACATGCCATCCCATCCGGTTTGCGTTTAGTTGGACGATCATTTCTTTTTCAACAGGACAATGACCCCAAACACACCTCCAGGCTGTGTAAGGGCTATTTGACCAAGAAGGAGAGTGATGGAGTGCTGCGGCAGATGACCTGGCCTCCACAGTCACCGGACCTGAACCCAATCGAGATGGTTTGGGGTGAGCTGGACTGCAGAGTGAAGGCAAAGGGGCCAACAAGTGCTAAACACCTCTGGGAACTCCTTCAAGACTGTTGGAAAACCATTTCAGGTGACTACCTCTTGAAGCTCATCGAGAGAATGCCAAGAGTGTGCAAAGCAGTAATCAGAGCAAAGGGTGGCTATTTTGAAGAAACTAGAATATAAAACATGGTTTCAGTTATTTCACCTTTTTTTGTTAAGTACATAACTCCACATGTGTTCATTCATAGTTTTGATGCCTTCAGTGAGAATCTACAATGTAAATAGTCATGAAAATAAAGAAAATGCATTGAATGAGAAGGTGTGTCCAAACTTTTGGCCTGTACTGTACATATATATATATATATATATATATATATATATATATACAGTATGTATGTGTGTGTGTACATATATATATATATATATATGTTTATATAAACATATATATATATATATATATATATATATATACATATATATATGTTTCTTTTTTCTTTTTTCACTGACTTGCACTTGTTTGGCTGACAGGATGTTCTGTACAGATTCAGTGAAAAATTGCTGGCTGCATGTGACTCTGTTTTCTATGCTCTGATCTCATTTTACCATGACATTGATGACAATAGTAACCTGCTTGATGAATGGACTAGTGAAAGTGAAAACTACTATGTTGTGTAAGAAAAAATAAACTTTGCCTTTTTCGTCAGTCATTCAAGTTAAAATAACTAATGTCAAAGGTAATGGAGAAGAGACCTCACTCAAATGTCTAGAAAATCCTGTAATCTTGTATTTTTTATACTTTCAACATATGTGTCTGAGTGTGTCTATTTATAAACCATATCTAATAAATGGAATGGGAACTCTGGGTGCTGCTGTCCTGCTGTTCTTTAGGTGAAGTGCAACAACCTTGTGTCTGTCAGCTGGATGAGCTGCTAAGGATGGACCCCAAGAAACCAGCTGGGTCTGATGAGCTGGACCCTTTCTTCTGTAAGATTGCAGCCCCCATCATTGCAGCTCCAATTACAGATATTTTTAATCTTTCCCTCCACATGGCTGAAGTCCCTCTTGCATGGAAAGCAGCTGTAGCGCGCCCCCTTTTTAAGGGAGGAGACCAGGCTGATCCCAACTGCTATAGCCCATCTCAATACTGCCTTGTGTATCAAAAGTATTGGAAAAACTTGTAAATAAGCAACTCACTAATTATTTGGATGCTAACAATATTTTATCTGGTGTTCAATCTGGTTTCCGTTGGGGGTTTGGCTGTTTTACCGCTACTCTTAAAGTACTCAATGATATCATTTCTACCCTAGATTCCAAACAATATTGTGCTGCAACATTCATTGATCTTGCTAAAGCTTTTGACACTGTCGATCATTCTATTATTGCTGGCAGGCTGGGAAGCACTGGGGTCTCTGGTCACTCACTGGCATGGTTTTCAAACTACCTCACTGACAAGGAGCAACGTGTTTAATCAGAACAGCTTCTTTCTCAACTGATCCCTGTCACTAAGGGTGTACCCCAAGACTCGATCTTAAACCCCACGTTATTTTCTATATATATAAATGATATTGCTTTTTCTGTTAAGAACTCATCAATTCACCTTTATGCTGATGATACAGTCCTTTATGTTGTTGGTCCCTCTCCAGATGCAGTACTCACCTCACTTCAGGACAGTTTTTTCAGGGTCCAACAAGCTTTCTCCATCCTAAACCTTCTGCTAAACACCACTAAGACCAAGGTCATGTGGTTTGGTATAAAAGGTTCTGTGCCCCTCTCAGGCCGAGATATCATAACCCTCGATGAGGCTATCCTGGAGCAGGTCACTGAATATAAATACCTGGGTATCTGGCTTGACAGCACTCTGTCCTTCTCACATCATATCAGTAGGCTACAGTCAAAGGTTAAATCCAAAATCGGCTTCTTGTACAGAATGCGCTCCTCCTGCCCATGTTCAACTACAGTGATGTTATCTACCGGTCGGCATGCAAGGGTACACTTCAACTTGAAACTTGATGTTTTCTATCACTCTGCGATCCATTTTGCTACAAACGCCCCTTTCAAAACACACCACTGCACTCTATATTCCTCTGTCAACTGGCCATCCTTACACACCCGTCGTACTATTCACTGGTTAATGTTTATCTACAAAACTCTTCTTGGTCTGTCACCCCCCTACCTGTGTCAGTTGCTGCAAACTACATCTGCTGTTTACAACACCCGTTCTGCTTACCATGTTCTGCTGAAAGTACCCAAAACAAATACTGCACTTGATCTGTCATCTTTCCAATCTGCCGCAGCCAGAGACTGGAACAATCTCCAAAAAACACTGAAAATGGACAAATTTATCCCCAAGTCAGCTTTTAAGACCTCTATTATGGACATTTTTACTGACACATGCAACTGTTTCCTGACACACTAGATGCCCTCACCCCTGTTTGTCAGCTGTTAATATTTGTTGTCATGTGTGTCATATGTTGCCCATCTTTAATATGTTGTGATTGTATATCAGTGGTGAGTGTGTTGTAAATGTTTGTGTTGTTGTTGTTTTAACTGTTGTTTTTGTTTTGGTTTGTTTTGTTTTCTTAACTTATGATATTCCTTTTAAGCCGTGTATCCCCCTTCCCTCAAGAGGCTCTGCCTTTTGCCAGGCCGCCATTGTAAATAAGAAATTGTTCTTAATGACTTGCCTGGTTAAATAAAGGTTAAATAAAAAAAAAATAAATAAATAAAATAAAATGTCTAAGCATAGGAGACAGCCACGTCCTTTATTTTTTTTCAGAGGACGATAACAGAAGGTGGGGTTATAAACAGGACAGTGTCACAGGCGTGACAGAGCTGCTGTGTCTGCTCTTTGTATTTGGAGAGCTTTGGCTGCTTGCTGATATAAAATGTTGATTTAATTTGTATTTTTCGATGAAAAATGTTAAATAATGGAATAACCTTATCATCTTTAAAGTGACTTAAACTTAACCCTAATATGATTTATCACAGTGATTCCTAACTGGTCCAGCCAAGGGGTCCGGATTTCTTCTTAGTCATTAGTTCAAGGTCCATACAGTTGAATACATTCAGCATCAAATTTGTATTTGGCCATGTTGTGGTTCTTGTCTGCAGTCTCCGTCAAAGAGTTGTCCATAAGTCACTCACTCTACAGCAGGAAACAGCACTTCAAAATAAAAGCTCTGTGCCAAAAATTCTCTGTACTTAAAAAATTAAGTGTGTTCAAAATTCACTTGCGGTCCATTCAGAATGGACCTGCGACCCACTTTTGGAACGTGACCCACCAGTTGGGAACCAGTGGTTTATCATAAACAGTATATGTGATACAATAAAAAAAAAAAATCAACCCATTTAAATAACAATGTATCCTTATTAGTGGTCCATTTTTAAATAGGATTAGCTCAGTTTTACATTCAAACAAAAAAACACGTAACATGAAAGAGAACAAGCAAGCAAGAGCTCTTAGGTGCAGAAAATTTATTAACGAAGTATTAATAAATTAACAAAGTGCATACTCTTCAGGGCTTCAATGTAAACTTAAGACAGCTGCAAAAATGTTGTAAAAACACGAGCACATTAAACAAAGTGCTAAATAACATTGTTATATTTACATTGCCAGCTGTCATCCATTCTAAATGAGGAGTACCATCCAGTTGTCCAGGCTCACAGCTCACTGAGTGAGAGATAAAGAAAGAGAGGAAGAGAAACTGGATTGGAGGACAAAGACAAACTCTTGACACAAGAAGCCAAACCTCTTGTTCCAAATTAAACTGATGGGGATCATCAAGCTTTGCATCAAAATATTCATCATGCCTGATGGACAGCTGCTGGGAATTACGGCATGAAGTAATCATAGACATAACTGTAAAACTGGTTTAATCGTTTAAAAGGCCAAGCAGGCTGACTTAACTGACTTCTCCATCTTTGATACGCATTCTCAAATGAGACAAAAAACTTCATATTGAACAAATACTGCGCATTAGCATTGTAGAATGTTTGTAGCAGGCAGTACACAGTACAGTCTCACAAGGTAAGTTCACTTTTATATGGCTTTATCAGTCAATCTACAGTACAGGCCAAAAGTTTGGACACACTTTCTCATTCGATGCGTTTTCTTTATTGTCATGACTATTTACAATGTAGATTCTCACTGAAGGCATCGAAACTATGAATGAACACATGTGGAGTTATGTACTTAACAAAAAAAAGTGAAATAACTTAAAACATGTTTTATATTCTAGTTTCTTCAAAATAGCCACCCTTTGCTCTGATTACTGCTTTGCACACTCTTGGCATTCTCTCGATAAGCTTCAAGAGGTAGTCACCTGAAATGGTTTCCACTTCACAGGTGTGCCTTATCAGGGTTAATTAGTGGAATTTCTTGCTTTATCAATGGGGTTGGGACCATCAGTTGTGTTGTGCAGAAGTCAGGTTAATACACAGCCGACAGCCCTATTGGACAACTGTTAAAATTCATATTATGGCAAGAACCAATCAGCTAACTAAAGAAAAAAGAGTGGCCATCATTACTTTAAGAAATGAAGGTCAGTCAGTCTGGAAAATTGCAAAAACTTTAAATGTGTCCCCAAGTGGAGTCACAAAAACCATCAAGCACTACAACGAAACTGGCACACATGAGGACCGACCCAGGAAAGGAAGACCAAGAGTCACCTCTACTTCTGAGGATAAGTTCATCCAAGTCACCAGCCTCAGAAATCGCAAGTTAACAGCAGCTCAGATCAGAGACCAGATGAATGCCACACAGAGTTCTAGCAGCAGACCCATCTCTAGAACAACTGTTAAGAGGAGACTGCGCGAATCAGGCCTTCATGGTCAAATAGCTGCTAGGAAACCACTGCTAAGGAGAGGCAACAAGCAGAAGAGATTTGTTTGGGCCAAGAAACACAAGGAATGGACATTAGACCAGTGGAAATCTGTGCTTTGGTCTGATGAGTCCAAATTTGAGATCTTTGGTTCCAACCGCCGTGTCTTTGTGAGACGCAGAAAAGGTGAACGGACGGATTCCACATGCCTGGTTCCCACTGTGAAGCATGGAGGAGGAGGTGTGATGGTGTGGGGGTGTTTTGCTGGTGACACTGTTGGGGATTTATTCAAAATTGAAGGCACACTGAACCAGCATGGCTACTACAGCATCCTGCAGCGACATGCCATCCCATCCAGTTTGCGTTTAGTTGGACGATCATTTCTTTTTCAACAGGACAATGACCCCAAACACACCTCCAGGCTGTGTAAGGGCTATTTGACCAAGAAGGAGAGTGATGGAGTGCTGCCGCAGATGACCTGGCCTCCACAGTCACCGGACCTGAACCCAATCGAGATGGTTTGGGGTGAGCTGGACCGCAGAGTGAAGGGGCCAACAAGTGCTAAACACCTCTGGGAACTCCTTCAAGACTGTTGGAAAACCATTTCAGGTGACTACCTCTTGAAGCTCATCGAGAGAATGCCAAGAGTGTGCAAAGCAGTAATCAGAGCAAAGGGTGGCTATTTTGAAGAAACTAGAATATAAAACATGTTTTCAGTTATTTCACCTTTTTTTGTTAAGTACATAACTCCACATGTGTTCATTCATAGTTTCGATGCCTTCAGTGAGAATCTACATTGTAAATAGTCATGATAATAAAGAAAACGCATTGAATGAGAAAATGTGTCCAAACTTTTGGCCTGTACTGTATATCAGAAGTTGTTAACTATGTATTAGGTACTAGTTGAGATATTAGTACACAAAAAAAACTTTAAGCATTTCCACTCCAGAATGAAACAGATCCTTATACATAAAAGGCTGAAAGAACGTACATCAGGGGTTACTTGAATTAGCGATCCAACAAAAGAAAGAACAAAAACTACAGTAGCAAAACACAATGTTGATATTAGGGCATCATCCTCAACATACTGAATCTACGCAACAGAAAGCAGACATACAAAAATGTTTAAAATATTTAAACATATCAAACTGCTGAAGACAGACTTTTCTGAATATGGTCTCTTGTTCAATCAATCAATCAATCAATCATCTATTTGTCTCATCAAAATTATAGAATAGAATATAAAGAACTTTATCCATCCCCTAAGGGAAATTCAACGATACATAGTTCAGCTCCACTGAAATGTGATCCCATCAGCCTTTTTAACTTGTACACTGTAGCTTAGTCCCTTTTTGTCTTTTTTTTTTTTATCTTGACTTATGCTTCATAATTGTCCATGATTCAAGATGGCTCTGGTACACTACGGTCCCTGTCTGTGGAATGATTGAACTGTCCACACATCCAGACCACAACAACACAGCTACAGGGTCGCTTCTTCCTTAACATGGCAGTACCGCAGCACAGTCAGCTGCATGATTAAATGTTACAGCAGTGATCTACAGTTGGACTGGTAGCACCGCACATTCCCTCCAACATTGTGGCCTAAGGTAGTTACCAAGGGGCCCAGGGCATGCTCTTGTGACAGGCCCAAGTACACACTAGTTAGTGGTTATAAGGCGCACACACACACACACACACACACACACACACACACACACACACCACTGGCAACTGTTTATGAAAAAAAGCCAAAGGAATCTAATTTAAGGAGCTTTGCCACTTTTTCCTCCTGTTGGTTTTTCTATTGTCCTTCCTCACTGCCAAGACATGATTGCTGAGTTGATTTCCTTGTCCTGATGATGGCCCACCACCACACCAATCACAGAAAGCAGCACCAAGGTTTGCAAAACAGACATTTAGCAAAGCTGACAGAGAGGCAGCAGGAATAGTCCACACCTACGTCAATGCTTGTGAGGATTACACCAATTTGAACAGCAAAAATCTAACCTTAAGCCACTGTAGCTACATTATTTTGACCAATGTGAAAGAAACATGGCAGTATCAGTATCAGTATCGTGGCTCTGAAGTGGTGGTCCTACGTCGCACAGTGAGAGAGGGTCAAGGATGGCCATTGTCACAGTCGTGGGACCAAAGACAGCCTGGGATAAGGTTCTGACAAATTTGAGATGATCATCTCACTGTGTGACTGCTGTTACCACTTACGACTTCTAACCAACCAACAGAAATGCTGCATGAAATGATCAGCGCTAAAGCCAAACAAACAGATGGATAGCTCACAATGGAGGCAAAACGCACTAAAAGAAATGTGTGGGATTCCAGCAAAGAGGAAAACCTTGTGGGGTTGTGGCAACAGAAGCCTTGCCTGTATGATGTGTCCTCCAGCTCTTACCAAGATCGCGTAAAGGACGAAGCATGAACAGGTGAACAACCTAGCAGCTAGCAAACACACACACAGACACACCGCAGTATAGTGCTCACAAAACTTTAGGTTATTTAATGATGTGACCTTCTATGTTATGGTTCACGGCTGGAGAACTCAGTATAAGAAGATATTCATTGTATGTCCTGTGATTCAGTAAGCGCTGTCATCACAAATTAGCCAACCACATGTCTCAATGCAATCTTATTTTCTCAGTATATCACTGCCATTTCTGTTTGATTCTGACATAGAGGATGAATGGTGATTAAGATGACGATGGTTGCATGTGGCTTCTGTCCCTCCATTAGGCCCACTTCTGGTAAAATGAAAAATACTGCATATAGCCATAAAATCATACAGTGGCATACTGTTTATGTTCTGTTTATTCTAACATTATTGTAAGAATTTGGCCGTA
Organism: Cromileptes altivelis; assembly: GCA_013133815.1. Lineage (NCBI taxonomy): Eukaryota > Metazoa > Chordata > Actinopteri > Perciformes > Serranidae > Cromileptes > Cromileptes altivelis. The sequence goes on from CM023151.1 coordinate 21,775, forward strand.
TCAATTTCAATCAATCAATTTTATTTATAAAGCCCAATATCACAAATCACAATTTGCCTCACAGGGCTTTACAGCATGCGACATCCCTCTGTCCTTTGGACCCTCACAGCGGATAAGGAAAAACTCCCCAAAAAAAAAACCTTTAACGGGGGAAAAAAAATGGTAGAAACCTCAGGAAGAGCAACTGAGGAGGGATCCCTCTTCCAGGACGGACAGACGTGCAGTAGATGTCGTACAGAACAGATCAGCATAATAAATTAACAGTAATCTGCATGACACAATGAGACAGAAAGAGAGAGAGAGAGAGAGAGAGATGCAGGTAATGACAGTAGCTTACAACATTATTAAAAGTAATAATATTATAGTTGTAGTTCTGGCTACTGTGATACAATATGCTGAAAGTATGTATTAATATCTGGTAATATACATGTGTGACAATAGTCATATGTGTATAATAACAGTAGAAGTATATTTACAGCAGTTTGTAAAAGTGTAATGTATTTTTCCCACTGAGTTTTTCCTCCCTCCTTGACTTACTGATTTAGATTTAAGACCAACACAGCTGTGGTTGATTCAGGCATATGGTTGTCAAAGCATAAGAATTAAACCATGGTCAGGTCCATGTTGGACAGGGCAGTTTGGGGAAGGGTACAAATACTATCATCCTGCCACACATTTAAACCACTAAATAACTTACTCTCACACCACTGTTTATGTTTTACATACTGGATTTATGGTGTATATATCTGTTCATATCATATCACCAGCTGTATGTGAACTATTAGCACCAGTGTTCATTTCATTGATGAAAACTATGACAAAAATGTGTTATCTGTGACCTTTTTTCCACGATGAAAACAAGACAATGACAAACTAAAAACATATCTTAACAATATTTTTATTGGAATCTATATTTCATTGTCCTTGATAAGATAAGACGTAAAAAAAACTGATAGTGGTGGACTATTGGACTTTGAGAGCCAAGAACAGCTGTGCTTTGAATTCTCTTCAAGTGCCACGAGCGACAAGCTGTTAAACTCCAGCAATTAGTCTGCACCAGGATGTTTAACCAGCTGAAAAAACACTCACAGCAGAGCAGCCTCAGCTGTGGGTGCAAGTTGTGAGCTTTAATTCAGCAGTAAATAATCAGCTGTGTGTGTCTGACTGTGGATGGTGGAGCTGCTGAATGGATTCATGGAGTTCGTTTGCTGTAGTGGTGGCTGTTAGCAGTTAGCTCCGCTTGTTAGCCACTGAATGGCAGCAGAGCAAGGAGCCACCAGCAGTTGGACTTCACAGCTGATCCCCACAGGACTCCACTCAGTCCGGACTGGAGAGGGTTTGTGGGTTGATACGTTTGATGGTCAGGTAGGAGGCTCAGTTATCTGTGAGTGTAGTCAGTAAACAGTCTGAACTCGGATCAGTTTTCTCTGACAGAGATGAAAGTTTAGTGTAATCACCAGCTCTGTGAGAGGACACAAGTTTAAACCTCCAGACTAACATGTTGCAGATCAATAAAGAATTCAGGCTTTAATTTATTTTTCTGCTTCTTAACAGTGAGATGAATATGTCAGAGTTTACAATGAACCTGGGTTCAAATCCCAATTGTCGCAGATTAGTTATTGGTGGTGTCAAAGTTTTTGAGATCATAAATACAGAGATATTTAGCTTTTCAAATGATGATCAGTAAGTGTCTGCTCGTAAATCCCCCCTTAAACCTGTAAAAGAATGCTGGAGAAAAGATAGTTTTTAAGTTTGCAGAAATTATTTGTAGTTGTAGAGAAAAAATGTCTCAATGAAATTTTTATACAAACTGTCAGCTTGATTCTAATTTCTGATACATGAATTAGCCTCACTAGATAATTTTAAAGATTGAAAAAAAAACATAGAAAGCATAATGACTTAAAGTTGACTAAATTGTTTTGAATTTCTGTCGACTATAAAGGATAAAAAACTAATAAGCATTTTTGTCTCAAGACAAAGACTAAATCTAAAATACCTGTCAAAATTAACTCTGATTAGCACACTTTGTACTCACACTTTCTGCACTAGTTTTTACCTGTACAACTTACTACGGTCATACCATATATATAGTCACTACACACTCTGAATACTGTGCATTTTGCATATAACTAGCTACTATAGCTGAATTCATACCCCTTTGTGTTCATTCCACATTCTATTCAGTCTATATTCTATTCTGCAAATACTCTGTACATGACTCTTGCACTTTACTGCTTTTTGCATTAACTCAGTACCTGACAGTGAAGTTGAAACTATTCTTTTATACTCTACTCTAATCTTATGTGCTCTAATCTATTTTTAAGGTAGTTGAAAAATCATAAGCTAGTCTTTTAAGTACAAGACCTCACTGGGCTTTTCCACCTTAAGTCCAAAACCTTTATCCGGTTTGGTTTCATGCTTTCTCCCATCCGTCCCCCCTTCCTGTCTGTCCTCTCTCTCTCTCTTTTTTTCTTCAAGGACCTCTGTGGAACTGGACGGAGCCTCAGACTCTGAAGCATGCTTCAACTTCAGTTTCACAATCAATAATTCATTGAAATCAGGCATGGGCAGCTGTGTGTGAGCTGTGCATGTTGGTTCACACTGAATGTAGGCCATGACAGTGACAGAATGTAAAGCAGTATGGGCAAAATAGAGAAGGCCTCATTCCTCTAGCTGGGCAGCAAGTCCCTTGGCTTAGCGTCTTTTGTGACTGCTGGCAGTCTGGTAGGGTGGTGGAGGCTCAGATAAGAGCAGCACATTAGTGCACTGTAGTTCCTGCAAAAGAGCAGCCCAGCTGTAAGCATTCAAAACAAGTGCACTGAAAAATGATCAGTGTGTATGTGTGTGTGTTTACACAGAATGTAGGTCATGTGAGCAAAGATAATACAAAGGGGTAAGAGGACAGGGCTAAGCATCAGCCTGTTCCATTTACTACACTGGAACTCCTGACAGAGTGGACTGGCTGTGAATATTAAACTTCTCTCTGATTTAACAGACACAACTATAGACTTAAATTTGTGATGACACAAAATATTTCAACAACTTCATCTCAGCCCGCTCAGTTTGCCATGAATAATTAGGGTTTGTGTGAAGCTACCCATGTTCTTTTAGGTCTGACTTCCAAAGTGCCCTTCTGCTCAGCCCAAGTGTACCTCAGTCTTTGCAACTTTGTAAACAAAACACCAATGCAATATTAAATAATTAAAGCTAATTGCAACAGCAGATTTATATATTTTTTATAACTTTTTGAAAAGATCTATGGTTGACCTTTATATGGAATAAAGTAAAACAATTTACTTACCGACTTCCATCACTGACAATATACAGTACAGGCCAAAAGTTTGGACACACCTTCTCATTCAATGCATTGTCTTTATTTTCATGACTATTTACATTGTAGATTCTCACTGAAGGCATCAAAACTATGAATGAACACATGTGGAGTTATGTAATTAACAAAAAAAAGGTGAAATAACATGTTTTATATTCTAGTTTCTTCAAAATAGCCACCCTTTGCTCTGATTAATGCTTTGCACACTTTTGGCATTCTCTCGATGAGCTTCAAGAGGTAGTCACCTGTTGCTGTTCACCTTTTCTGCGTCTCACAAAGACACGGCGGTTGGAACCATAGATCTCAAATTTGGACTCATCAGACCAAAGCACAGATTTCCACTGTCCATTCCTTGTGTTTCTTGGCCCAAACAAATCTCTTCTGCTTGTTGCCTCTCCTTAGCAGTGGTTTCCTAGCAGCTATTTGACCATGAAGGCCTGATTCGTGCAGTCTCCTCTTAACAGTTGTTCTAGAGATGGGTCTGCTGCTAGAACTCTGTGTGGCATTCATCTGGTTTCTGATCTGAGCTGCTGTTAACTTGCGATTTCTGAGGCTGGTGACTCAGATGAACTTATCCTCAGAAGCAGAGGTGACGAGAGAATGCCAAGAGTGTGCAAAGCAGTAATCAGAGCAAAGGGTGGCTATTTTGAAGAAACTAGAATATAAAACATGTTTTCAGTTATTTCACCTTTTTTTGTTAAGTACATAACTCCACATGTGTTCATTCATAGTTTTCATGCCTTCAGTGAGAATCTACAATGTAAATAGTCATGAAAATAAAGAAAACGCATTGAATGAGAAAATGTGTCCAAACTTTTGGCCTGTACTGTATATCAGAAGTTGTTAACTATGTATTAGGTACTAGTTGAGATATTAGTACACAAAAAAAAACTTCAAGCATTTCCACTCCAGAATGAAACAGATCCTTATACATAAAAGGCTGAAAGAACGTACATCAGGGGTTACTTGAATTAGCGATCCAACAAAAGAAAGAACAAAAACTACAGTAGCAAAACACAATGTTGATATTAGGGCATCATCCTCAACATACTGAATCTACGCAACAGAAAGCAGACATACAAAAATGTTTAAAATATTTAAACATATCAAACTGCTGAAGACAGACTTTTCTGAATATGGTCTCTTGTTCAATCAATCAATCAATCAATCATCTATTTGGATTTATTCAAAATTGAAGGCACACTGAACCAGCATGGCTACTACAGCATCCTGCAGCGACATGCCATTCCATCCAGTTTGCGTTTAGTTGGACGATCATTTCTTTTTCAACAGGACAATGACCCCAAACACACCTCCAGGCTGTGTAAGGGCTATTTGACCAAGAAGGAGAGTGATGGAGTGCTGCCGCAGATGACCTGGCCTCCACAGTCACCGGACCTGAACCCAATCGAGATGGTTTGGGGTGAGCTGGACCGCAGAGTGAAGGGGCCAACAAGTGCTAAACACCTCTGGGAACTCCTTCAAGACTGTTGGAAAACCATTTCAGGTGACTACCTCTTGAAGCTCATCGAGAGAATGCCAAGAGTGTGCAAAGCAGTAATCAGAGCAAAGGGTGGCTATTTTGAAGAAACTAGAATATAAAACATGTTTTCAGTTATTTCACCTTTTTTTGTTAAGTACATAACTCCACATGTGTTCATTCATAGTTTCGATGCCTTCAGTGAGAATCTACATTGTAAATAGTCATGATAATAAAGAAAACGCATTGAATGAGAAAATGTGTCCAAACTTTTGGCCTGTACTGTATATACAATATTGAGACAGAGAGAGACCGAGGGAGACAGAGACTGAGAGAGATGCAGGGCAGATCATAATGATAATAGCTACAATAACATTAATTTTAGTAAAAATATTATAATAATCATAACAGTAATTGCGGTACCATATGTTGTACATATATATTAATATATGACAGTATAGACGGTGTCTGCCTCTCGGACTGAAACAGAAAGATGGTTTCCCATGTTGCTGAAGGCTCTTGTTCCTTTTCTACTTTTGGAGACTTTAGAATCAGAATCAGAAAAACTTTATTGTCCATTGCAAAGCAGTGGAAATTTGTCTTTAACGGCTCACAGAATAAATAAGACACAGGTTAAAAAATACATAAAAAAGACATAACAGTGTAGTATAAAGCAACACACAGAAAACTAAGAACACTTGCTATAGGTGAGTCAAACCCTTACGATTTATTGATAATGTTGATTGCAGTTGGAATCAATAATTTCTTTACTATGTTTGTCCTTGCTAATGGTACCTTGTAACGGTAGCCTGTAGGGATGGGAATGGATAGGATTTTATCAATATCAATGCCACTATCGATTCTGCTTATCGATCTGATTCTTTATCGATTCACTCCTGTGAGTTAATGATAACACCTCCTGTTGTTTGTAATCCAATACATCTGCTTTCAGAACGTTTTATTATGAACCTTAAAGCCATGGTCTAGTTTAGAAAGATGATGAGAAAGATTTGAAAAAAAGCATCCCCCCCCCTCACACACACACACACACCCTCCCTCTGTGCTCCATGATCCCTCCCTTCTGAGCTCGTGTCCCTCTCCCCTCAGAGCCTCCTAATGACACACCTCCTGCCGCATAGAAATGTTTCAACGCCGTCTAACTGTTAACCACACAAAAAACTAATGGCAGCTTTCACAGTCATAAGCCAGCATTGGCATACAGTTATCTGTGTCACAACAGCCACAATGAGTTGTCATTAATGTTACTCCTAGCTGGTGATATAGAGATAAATCCCAACTCACAGCCTGAGTGTGTCAACACCACGCAGCTAGTGCAGCTAACTCAGGTGAGGCAACTAACGCAGCTAGCCCAGCATATTATAACAACAAATAGCGTGCAAATCAACTCAACTGCCCTCATCTTACGATCCTTGGTGTTCCCATGAAATCCGACAACAGGAGTGGGGACGCGCCGAGGCTTGACAGCCGGCTAGCAGCTCCAGTGAGGCTAACAACAACAGCGCCCCGCCCACCGTCCACCTGGAGCAGGGATGCGCCGAAGCTCCAAACTGGGCTAACAGCTCCAGGGAGGCTAACAACAACAGCACCCTGCCCGCCGCCCACCTGGAGCGGGGATCTGCCGAAGCTCCACAGTGAGCTAGCAGCTCCAGGGAGGCTACCAACAGCGTGAAGTGAAGCTATGGCTTTGACCACTTCTGTCTCTCCGCCATTACGTCTTCTTTGTTGCTGATGCTGACTAACAAGCATAGATTCGGCGTAATGAAAAGAATCGATAAGGGAATTGTTAAGCATAAAGGCTAATGATGTCGATGAATTGGACCAATTGGAACCGGTTCTTAACAGGAACCGGTTCTCGATTCCCATCCCTAGTGGCCTGATGGGAGGGGTTGAAATGAACTGTGGAGTGGGTGTGAAGGGTCGTGTATGATGGTGTTGGCTTTCCATTTGACTGCCTATGTGGAGATCTGTCAATGAGGTCTGAGTGGTGCCTGTTATTTTAATAGCATGTTTGATGACTTTTGACAGTTTGGATTTATCTTTAACAGAAAGAAAGGTGTACCAGGATGAGATGTTGTAGGTCAGGACTGACTCAGTGAGTGATTTGTAAACAAATGTCAAAACATTTTTGCTTACAATAAAATTCCTCAGCTTTCTTAGCAGAAAGAGGCGCTGTTGAGCCTTTTTGTAAATATAGCTGCTGTGGTCAGAGAAGGACAATGGCCTGTCTACCTCAATGCCCAGGTATCTGAAACCCTCCACATGCTCCGCTACCTGCCCTTTGATCTCCTTTTGTCATTAGCCACAATTTTTGTCATTTGCCCCAATTTCCCGCAAAAAAAAAACCCACATAAAATGCTGCAATTTTTATTACAATTTTTGACAAAATTGGCCACAAATTCAAGGGTTTTTGGCCGCAAATTTGTTTTGCCGCGAGATCCTGGAGGGACTGATTTATGTATCCTTAAAGCAGGTTTGAATTTATTTTTATTTAAGCTTTACTTAACCAGGTGAAGTCCCATTGAGATTAAAAATCTCTTTTGTGAGGGTGACCTGGCCAAGACAAGCAGCAGCAACAATAAACAATAAAAGCAGTTCAACAAAAACAACAATACAGGGAATTAAACACAAAAACAATCTCAAGAATATACATCATCAAGCATTTATGCATCAAAACATTGACAGTGTAACGCCAGGGCCACACCGCCCGCGGAAGCGCCGCGAATAGCCTCGAAGCGCCGAGAAGTGAAGGCAGTTTCCTTTCGGCGCCCATGTTAACTGACTGTGTCATCCACACTGGTCGCGCCACGCCGGGAAGCTCTGCGGCAGGCTCTCGATTTGCAGCGATCAGTTCGGTGTCTGGTCTATTTTCTGTGCAAGCCGCGAGCGAATGTGTCAAGCCAGGCAGTGAAAAACAACAGCTGGGAGCAGAATTGCTTGTCGACAGCATGGAGAAATGCGCGTCTGATGTGAACGGAGGTTCTCCGGCGTGCGCGAGAATTTCGGTGCGCTGTGCTTCGCAGGCAGTGTGGCCCTTGCGGAAGGATTCAGACTCCATTTCTTTCATTTTAGATTTAAAAGCAGTCAAAGTAATAAGATTATCAAGTTGTTGTTGTTTTTTTTTAAACTTTATTTTGCAGTTATTCATTAACAAACATACAACTTACAAACATAGACACAAAAAGAAAATAGTCGTTGAGGGAGGTGCATGACCAGGACATGTGTCCTATTGTGGCAGGTACATAGCTGCACCTCGGACAGCCATGATCTGCAGTGCAAAAGAGTTTGCACAATTTATACCTTGAATAGTGCAGGCGATGGAGTACTTTGATTGACTTGGTTTAATTCAATTTTAATTAACTGAATTAAACCATGGTGTATACACAATGACGAGGTATGAATACATTCTAGACTATATTGCCACATATCTTCAGAAAGCTCAAGCCCCAAATCTTTATCCCATGCCATTTTAGTTTTATCCCATATTGGTTTCAAGTCTCCTATCATATTGTAAATCACAGATACACGTTTCTTCTCAAAAGGATCCAGTTCTGGAATTGCATCTAAATGATTCATAGGTGGTGGGAAAATAAATGAGGGAAACTTTTCTCTGGTAAAGTTACGTAACTGAAAAAATCTAAAATAATGTGATCTGGGTATATTGTGGTCATTTTCGAGTGTTTCAAATGAAATAAACACGTTATCAGGGTACAGATCATAGAAGAATATCAACCCATTTCTATGCCAATATTGAAATGCATTGTCGAACCCAGATGGAAGAAAGAAATGGTTATTTGCTATTGGGAAATACCTGCTATACTGCTTTAAATCAAAATGTCTCCTAAACTGTAACCATATCCTAAGTGAGGCTTTAACAACCAGGTTAGTGAACTGTGTATTACAGTTGTGTGGTAATGATGATGTGAGTGTTGGTAGAGGGTTGGATAATAGTTCCATATGGTCCCAGTTTGGACCCTGCTTATTCTCATGTGTGTAAATCCAATGAAGGGAAGAGCAGAATTAAATGTGGACTGTTAAATATCAGGTCTCTGTTGTCTAAAGCAGTGTTAGTAAACAAATTAATATCAGATAATCATATTGATTTACTCAGTCTCACTGAAACCTGGCTGTGTCAAGATGAATATGTTAGTCTAAATGAATCCACTCCTCCCAGTCATAATAATACCCACATTCCTCGAGGCAGCGGCCGAGGAGGGGGAGTTGCAGCCATTTTTAACTCTAGTCTGTTAATCAGCCCTAAACCTAAACTAGATTATAATTCATTTGAAAGCCTCGTTCTTAGTCTTTTACATCCGACCTGGAAAACCTTGCAGCCACTTTTATTTGTTATAGTGTACCGTGCTCCTGGCCCGTATTCTGAATTTGTATCTGAATTCTCAGAGTTTTTATCCAGTTTAGTTCTTAAATCAGATAAGGTTATTATTGTAGGCGATTTTAAAATTCATGTCGACGTTGATAATGACTCACTGGCTACTGCGTTTATCTCACTATTAGACTCCATTGGCTTCAGTCAGGGTGTACATGAACCCACTCATTGTTTTAACCATACCTCCGATCTAGTTCTGACGTATGGAATTGAAATTGATAACCTAAAAGTCTTTCCACAGAATCCCTGGCTATTGGATCATTATCTGATTACTTTTGATTTCTTTTTACTCGATTACACGCCACTCAGCAACAGCTACTATAGTAGATGTTTATCAGATAGTGCTGTCGCAAAATTGAAGGAAAAGATTACTCCGTCATTAAATTCAATACCAAGTCCCTCAGTAACAGAGGTTTCCTGTACCGACTTTGATCATTTTGTCGATAGCGCCATAGGCTCGCTGCGAACAACACTCGACTCTGTAGCTCCTCTTAAAAAGAAGTTAAAAAAGCAAAGAAAGTTCGCTCCTTGGTATAACTCTCAAACCCGTAAGTTAAAACAAATATCGCGAAAATTAGAAAGGAATTGGCGATTGACCAAACAGGAAGAATCTCGTTTAATCTGGACAGACAGTCTCAAAACTTGTAAGAGGGGCCTCCGCAATGCCAGAGCAAACTATTGCTCAGCATTAATAGAAGACAATAAGAACAACCCCAGGTTTCTTTTCAGCACTGTAGCCAGGCTGACTGAGAGTCAAAGCTCTATTGAGCCTAATATTCCTTTAGCCCTTAGCAGTAATGATTTTATGAGCTTTTTTAATGACAAAATTCTAACTATTAGAGGCAAAATTCATGACCTCCTGTCCCCAGATAGTACATATCTAACCTCAAACACAGCTGTAAAACCTAATATATATTTAGATTGCTTCTCCCCAATTTCTCTTCAAGAACTGACAGCAGTGATTTCTTCATCTAAATCATCAACGTGTCTCTTAGACCCCATCCCAACTAGGCTACTTAAGGAGGTCTTTCCTTTAGTTAACACTCATATATTAGATATGATCAATACATCCTTATTAACAGGCTATGTATCACAGTCTTTTAAGGTAGCGTAATTAAACCTCTACTAAAAAAGCCCACCCTGGATCCAGAGGTGTTAGCCAATTATAGACCAATATCTAATCTTCCCTTTATGTCAAAGATCCTTGAGAAAGTAGTCGCAGACCAGCTGTGTGATTTTCTCCATGATAATGATTTATCTGAGGAATTTCAGTCAGGATTTAGAGTGCATCATAGCACTGAGACAGCACTAGTTAAAATTACAAATGGCCTTCTGATTGCTTCAGACAAAGGACTTGTCTCTGTACTTGTTTTATTAGATCTTAGTGCGGCGTTTGATACAATTGACCATCAAATTCTACTGCAGAGACTGGATCACTTAATTGGCCTAAAAGGTTCTGCACTGACCTGGTTTAAATCTTATTTATCTGATCGTTTTCAGTTTGTTAACGTTCATAATGAATCATCCTTACGAACCAAAGTTTGTTTTGGAGTTCCGCAAGGTTCTGTGCTCGGACCAATCCTATTTACTCTATATATGCTTCCTTTAGGTAACATCATTTGAGATCACTCTATAAATTTCCATTGTTATGCGGATGATACTCAGTTGTATTTATCGATGAAGCCAGAAGAAAGTAATCAATTAACTAAACTCCATAACTGCCTTAAAGACATAAAAACTTGGATGAGCACCAATTTCCTGATGTTAAATTCAGACAAAACTGAAGTTATTGTTCTTGGCCCCAAACAACTCAGAGACTCTTTATCTGATGACATAGTTTCTCTAGATGACATTACTCTGGCCTCTAGCACTACTGTAAGAAACCTCGGAGTAATATTTGATCAAGATTTGTCTTTTAATTCTCATTTAAAACAAACCTCACGGACTGCATTTTTTCATCTGCGTAATATTGCGAAAAATTAGGCCTTTCCTGACCCGAAAAGATGCAGAAAAATTGGTCCACAGTTTTGTTACCTCTAGGCTGGATTACTGTAACTCTCTATTATCAGGTAGCTCTAGTAAGTCCTTAAAAACTCTCCAGCTAATTTAGAATGCAGCAGCGCATGTACTAACAGGAACTAAGAAATGAGATGATATTTCTCCTGTTTTAGCTTCTCTGCACTGGCTCCCTGTAAAATCCAGAATTGAATTTAAAATCCTACTGTTAACTTATAAAGCTCTAAATGGTCAAGCTCCGTCATATCTTAGAGAGCTCATAGTGCCATATTATCCCACCAGAACACTGCGCTCTGAGAACGCAGGGTTACTCGTGGTCCCTAAAGTCTCCAAAAGCAGATCAGGAGCCAGAGCTTTCAGCTATCAGGCTCCTCTCCTGTGGAATCATCTTCCTGTTACAGTCCGGGAGGCAGACACCGTCTCCACATTTAAGACTAGACTTAAGACTTTCCTCTTTGATAAAGCTTATAGTTAGGGCTGGCTCAGGCTTGCCCTGTATCAGCCCCTAGTTAGGCTGACTTAGGCCTAGTCTGCCGGAGGACCCCCCTATAATACACCGGGCACCCTCTCTCCTTCTCTCGCTCTCTCTCACTCTCTCTTGTATTCTATTACTGCATCTTGCTAACTCGGCCATTCTGGATGTCACTAACTCGGCTTCTTCTCCAGAGCCTTTGTGCTCCACTGTCTCTCAGATTAACTCATGTCGCAGCGGTGCCTGGACAGCGTGACGTGTGTGGTTGTGCTGCTGCCGTGGTTCTTCCAGATGCCTCCTGCTGCTGCTGCCATCATTAGTCATTAGTCATACTTCTACTGTTATTTTACACATATGACTATTGTCACACATGTATACTGTCAGATATTAATACATACTTTCAACATATTGTACCACAGTAACCAGAACTACAACTATAATATTATTACTTTCATTAACGTTGTTGTAAGCTACTGTCATTACCTGCATCTCTCTCTCTCTCTCTCTCTCTCTCTCTCTCTCTCATTGTGTCATATAGATTACTGTTAATTTATTATGCTGATCTGTTCTGTACGACATCTATTGCACGTCTGTCCATCCTGGAAGAGGGATCCCTCCTCAGTTGCTCTTCCTGAGGTTTCTACCATTTTTTTTCCCCGATAAAGGGTTTTTTGGGGGGAGTTTTTCCTTATCCGCTGTGAGGGTCTTAAGGACAGAGGGATGCCGTATGCTGTAAAGCCCTGTGAGGCAAATTGTGATTTGTGATATTGGGCTTTATAAATAAAATTGATTGATTGATCAGGGGAAAAAAAAAACAGTAGAAACCTCAGGAAGAGCAACTGAGGAGGGATCCCTCTTCCAGGATGGACAGACGTGCAGTAGTCGTACAGAACACATCAACATGATAAATTAACAGTAATCCGTGTGTCACAATGAGACAGAAAGAGAGAGAGAGAGAGAAAGAGATCCTTCATGACCCTTCATGATGGATACAAACAAGGACACGTGTACCCAGCCCGGAGGGTTACCGGATGTGGATTGGGCAGCAGACCAAGGCGGGGGCCTTGGCGGTCCGATCCTCAGTTACAGAAGTTGGTTCTTGGGACATGGAATGTCACCTCTCTGGCGGGGAAGGAGCTGGAGCTTGTGAAAGAGGTTGAGCGCTACCGGCTAGATATAGTCGGCCTCACCTCGACACATAGTTCCAGCTCTGGAACCCTAGTCCTTAAGAGGGGTTGGACTCTCTCCTTCGCTGGAGTTGCTCCGGGTGAGAGGTGGAGGGCCAGGGTGCGCTTTCTGATAGCCCCCAGACTCTCTGCCTGTATGTTGGGGTTTACCCCGGCAGACGAAAGGGTTGCTTCCCTGCGCCTTCGGGTTGGGGAATGGTTACTGACTGTTGTTTGTGCTTATGTGCCGAACAACAGTTCAGAGTACCTGCCCTTTCTGGAGTCCCTGAGATGGGTGCTGGACAGTGCCCCAACCGGGGACTCCATTGTTCTGCTGGGGGACTTCAACACTCACGTGGGCAATGACAGTGGGACCGAGAGGGGTGTCATTGGGAGGAACGGCCTGCCCGATCTGAATCCGAGTGGTGTTCAGTTACTGGACTTCTGTGCGGGTCGCAGTTTGGCCATAACTAACACCATGTTCAAACATAAGGATGTCCATCGGTGCACGTGGCACCAGGACAGCCTAGGTCGCAGGTCAATGATCGACTTTGTAGTTGTATCATTTGACCTGTGGCCATATGTTCTGGACACTCGGGTGAAGAAAGGAGCAGAGCTGTCAACTGATCACCTCCTGGTGGTGAGTTGGATCAGATGGTGGGGGAAGACGCGGCGCGGACCTGGCAGGCCCGAATGAACAGTGAGGGTCTGCTGGGAACGCCTGGTGGAAGAGCCTGTCCAGATGATCTTCAACTCCTACCTCCGGGAGAGCTTTGACCGCGTCCTGAGGGCAGAGGGGGACATTGAGTCCGAATGGGCTTTGTTCTGCTCTGTCATTGTCGAGGCAGCGGTTGCGAGCTGTGGCTGCAAGGCCGCTGGGGCCAGTCGCGGCGATAATCCCCGAGCCCGCTGGTGGACACCAGAGGTGAGGGGAGCCGTCAGGCTGAAGATGGAGGCCTACAGGGTATGGTTGGTCTGTGGGTCTCCGGAAGCAGCTGATGGGTACCGGCGGGCCAAGTGGAGCGCAGCGGCGGCAGTCATGGAGGCAAAAACTCGGGCGTGGGAAGAGTTCGGTGAGGCCATGGAGGAAGACTATCGATCGGCTCCAAAGAGGTTCTGGCAAACTGTCCGGCGCCTCAGGGGGGGAAGGTGGCAACTTGCTCACACTGTTTACAGTGGGGGTGGGGAGCTGCTGACGTCAACTGAGGACATTGTCGGGCGGTGGAAGGAATACTTTGAGGAGCTCCTCAATCCCACCAACAGGTATTCCAGTGAGGAAAAAGAGACAGGGGTCTTGGGGGCGGGTCGTCCAGTTTCTGGGGCAGAAGTTGCTTAGGTAGTGAAACAACTCCAAGGCGGCGGAGCCCCGGGGGTGGATGAGATTCGCCCTGGATATCTCAAGGTTCTGGATGTTGTAGGGCTTTCCTCGCTGACACACCTCTGCAACATTGCATGGACATCGGGGGCAGTGCCTCTGGAGTGGCAGACCGGGGTGGTGGTCCCCATTTTCAAGAAAGGGGACCAGAGGGTGTGTTCCAACTACAATGGGGGTCAGACTCCTCAGCCTACCCAGTAAGGTCTACTCCATGGTGCTGGAGAAGAGGGTCCGGTCGATAGTTGAACCTCAGATTGAGGAGGAGCAATGTGGTTTCTGTCCCGGACGCGGAACCGTGGACCAGCTCTTTATCCTTGCTGGGGTGCTGGAGGGGGCGTGGGAGTTTGCCCAACCAGTCCACATGTGTTTTGTGGATTTGGAAAAGGCTTACGGCCGTGTCCCCAGGGGCATTCTGTGGGGGGTGCTCTGGGAGTATGGGGTTGGTGGCCCCTTGCTAAGGGCCATCCAGTCCCTGTACCGAAGGAGCACGAGTCTGGTTCGCGTGGCTGGCAGTAAGTTGGACCTGTTCCCAGTGAGGGTTGGACTCCGCCAGGGCTGCCCTTTGTCACCGGTTCCATTCATAACTTTCATGGACAGAATTTCTAGGTGCAGCCGAGTGGTGGAGGGTGTCAGGTTCAGTGATGGGAGGATCTCGTCCCTGCTTTTTGCGGATGACGTGGTCTTCCTTGCTCCATCGAACAGTGACCTCCAGCTCTCGCTGGGACGGTTTGCAGCCGAGTGTGAAGCGGCTGGGATGAGAATCAGCGCCTCCAAGTCTAAGGCCATGGTCCTCAGCCGGAAAAGGGTGGATTGCCCACTCCAGGTCGGTGGGGAGGTCCTTCCTCAGGTGGAGGAGTTTAAGTATCTCGGGATCTTGTTCATGAGTGAGGGTAGGATGGAGCGGGAGATTGACAGGCAGATTGGGGCGGCATCAGCAGTGATGCAGGCGCTTAACCGGTCCGTTGTGGTGAAGAGGGAGCTTAGCCAGAAAGCGAAGCTCTTGATTTACCAGTCGATCTACGTTCCAACCCTCACCTATGGTCACGAGCTCTGGGTAGTGACCGAAAGAATGAGATCACAAGTACGAGCGGCCGAAATGAGTTTCCTCCCCAGGGTGGCTGGGCTCAGCCTTAGGGATAGGGTGAGGAGCTCAGACATCCGGGAGGGACTCAGAGTAGAGCCGCTGCTCCTCCACATTGAGAGGAGCCAGCTGAGGTGGTTCAGGCATCTGGTAAGGATGCCTTCCGGATGCCTCCCTTGGGAGGTGTTTTGGGCGTGTCCAACCGGGAGGAGACCTCGGGGCTGCCCCAGAACACACTGGAGGGACTATATCACCCGGCTGGCCTGGGAACGCCTCACGGTTCCCGCAGAAGAGCTCACGGAAGTGGCTAGGTAGAGGACTGTCTGGGCTTCTTTGCTGAGGCTGTTGCCCCCGCGACCCGGACCCGGATAAGTGGAGGATGACGAGTACGAGTATGAGTACGAGTATGAGAATTCTGGCTGCTGTGGTACAATATGTCGAAAGTATATATTAATATCTGATAGTGTACATATGTGACAATAATCATATGTGTATAATAACAGTAGAAGTATGACTAATGATAACAGGAGCAGCAGGAGGCATCTGGCAGGACCACAGCAGCAGCACAACCACACACGTCACACCATCCACGCACCGCTGCAATATAAGTTAACCTGAGAGACAGTGGAGCACAAAGGCTCTGGAAAAGAAGCCGAGTTAGTAAGATGCAGTAACAGGACATGAGAGAGAGAGAGAGGAGAGAAGGTGCCCGGTGTATTATAGGGGGTCCCCTGGAAGACTAGGCCTAAGTCAGCCTAACTAGGGGCTGGTACAAGCCAAGCCTGAGCCAGCCCTAACTTTCAGCTTTCTCAAAGAGGAAAGTCTTAAGTCTAGTCTTAAATGTGGAGACAGTGTCTGCCTCCTGGACCGCAACAGGAAGATGATTCCACAGGGGACCAGCCTGATAGCTGAAGGCTTTGGCTCCTGATCTACTTTTGGAGACTTTAGGGACCACGAGTAACCCTGCATTCTCAGAGTGCAGTGTTCTGGTGGGATAATGTGGCACTATGAGCTCTCTAAGATATGAAGGAGCCTGACCATTTAAAGCTTTATAAGTTAACAGAGCACTGTAAATGCACTGTGTAATAAATATTAATGTCAGACAAACAATGAACACTGTATTTAGAAACATGCTCTATGGCAAAATACATGGAGCATAGTTCTGGCTAACGGCACAGAGGCAAGCGTTTCGATCCGCAAGTGTTGGAGATAAAGGCTTCCCAGCCAAACTGTGGTCCCAGCACGCATGCACAGCTCCCGCTGCTAATGGTGCTCACAGTATGAATAGGTAGTGGACAAAAACCCGAATATAAACAGTAGAAATGTGGGAAAAATGCAAAAATGGCATTGTGGCTGTCTGCACATCACCCGCGCATGCGCAGCTCGCGCTGCTAATGGTGCTGACAGTATGAATGGGTAGTGGACAAAAACGCAAATGTAAACAGTAGAAATGTGGGAAAAATGTAAAAACAGCGTCGTGGCTGTCTGCACATGACCAAGATGAAAGCCAAGTTCAGAGAAGTAGGTCAAAGCAGTGAGGAGGAAAACGGATGATGACGGACAGACGGAGGGAGGGATGGATGGAGGGAGGGACAGAGGTTTCTCCATTTAATAGTAGGATATATTTTCTAAAAAGCAGTTATTTAGAAATGAAAAAAAGAAAAACGATAAGAGTACCAATAAACTACCAAATCGATAAGGAGTATTGATAAAAGTAGTAGTATTGATAAAATCTTAATGATACCCATCCCTAATGTTCCTTTGTCTTTTAGAGTACATCACAAAGGTAGGTAACACAGAAATTATATGTGTTTTGTGTTTGAAATACAGTACCTGGAAATATTTTGCAGTACTGAAATGATGTTTACCAAAAGCTTCTGAATATATATTTCTGCATCACATTATCACATGCCTTTGACTTTGTTATAATGTTAGAGTAGGAAAGTACAGTGGTGGAAAAATGTTTTTGGATAATCAATCAATTTTATTTATAAAGCCCAATATCACAAATCACAATTTGCCTCACAGGGCTTTACAGCATACGACATCCCTCTGTCCTTAAGACCCTTGCAGCGGATAAGGAAAAACTCCCCCCAAAAAAAACCCTTTATCGGGGAAAAAAAAAACGGTAGAAACCTCAGGAAGAGCAACTGAGGAGGGATCCCTCTTCCAGGATGGACAGATGTGCAATAGATGTCGTACAGAACAGATCAGCATGATAAATTAACAGTAATCTATATGACACAATGAGAGAGAGAGAGAGAGAGAGAGAGAGAGAGAGAGAGAGAGAGAGATGCAGGTAATGACAGTAGCTTACAACAACATTATTGAAAGTAATAATATTATAGTTGTAGTTCTGGCTACTGTGATACAATATACTGAAAGTATGTATTATATCTGATAGTATACATGTGTGACAATAGTCATATGTGTATAATAACAGTAGAAGTATGACTAATGACTAATGATGGCAGCAGCAGCAGCAGCAGGAGGCATCTGGAAGAACCACGGCAGCAGCACAACCACACACGTCACGCTGTCCAGGCACCGCTGCGATATGAGTTAATCTGAGAGACAGTGGAGCACAAAGGCTCCGGAGAAGAAGCCGAGTTAGTGACATCCAGAATGGCCGAGTTAGCAAGATGCAGTAATAGAATACAAGAGAGAGTGAGAGAGAGCGAGAGAAGGAGAGAGGGTGCCCGGTGTATTATAGGGGGGTCCTCTGGCAGACTAGGCCTAAGTCAGAATAACTAGGGGCTGGTACAGGGCAAGCCTGAGCCAGCCCTAACTATAAGCTTTATCAAAGAGGAAAGTCTTAAGTCTAGTCTTAAATGTGGAGACGGTGTCTGCCTCCTGGACTGTAACAGGAAGATGATTCCACAGGAGAGGAGCCTGATAGCTGAAGGCTCTGGCTCCTGATCTGCTTTTGGAGACTTTAGGGACCACAAGTAAACCTGCATTCTCAGAGCGCAGTGTTCTGGTGGGATAATATGGCACTATGAGCTCTCTAAGATATGACGGAGCTTGACCATTTAGAGCTTTATAAGTTAACAGTAGGATTTTAAATTCAATTCTGGATTTTACAGGGAGCCAGTGCAGAGAAGCTAAAACAGGAGAAATATGATCTCGTTTCTTAGTTCCTGTTAGTACACGTGCTGCTGCATTCTGAATTAGCTGGAGAGTTTTTAAGGACTTACTGGAGCTACCTGATAATAGAGAGTTACAGTAGTCCAGCCTAGAGGTAACAAAACTGTGGACCAATTTTTCTGCATCTTTTCGGGTCAGGATAGACCTAATTTTCGCAATATTACGCAGATGAAAAAATGCAGTCCGTGAGGTTTGTTTTAAATGAGAATTAAAAGACAAATCTTGATCAAATATTACTCCGAGGTTTCTTACGGTAGTGGTAGAGGCCAGAGCAATGCCATCTAGAGAAACTATGTCATAAGATAAAGAGTCTCTGAGTTGTTTGGGGCCAAGAACAATAACTTCAGTTTTGTCTGAATTTAACATCAGGAAATTGGTGCTCATCCAAGTTTTTATGTCTTTAAGGCAGTTATGGAGTTTAGTTAATTGATTACTTTCTTCTGGCTTCATCGATAAATACAGCTGTGTATCATCCGCATAACAATGGAAATTTATAGAGTGATTTCTAATGATGTTACCTAAAGGAAGCATATATAGAGTAAATAGGATTGGTCCGAGCACAGAACCTTGCGGAACTCCAAAACAAACTTTGGTACGTAAGGATGATTCATTACGAATGTTAACAAATTGAAAACGATCAGATAAATAAGATTTAAACCAGCTTAGTGCTGAACCTTTTAGGCCAATAAAGTGATCCAGTCTCTGCAGTAGAATTTGATGGTCAATTGTGTCAAACGCCGCACTAAGATCTAATAAAACAAGAACAGAGACGAGTCCTATGTCTGAAGCAATCAGAAGGTCATTTGTAATTTTAACTAGTGCTGTCTCAGTGCTATGATGCGCTCTAAATCCTGACTGAAATTCCTCAAATAAATTATTATCCTGGAGAAAATCACACAGCTGGTCTGCGACTACTTTCTCAAGGATCTTTTACATAAAGGGAAGATTAGATATTGGTCTATAGTTTGCTAACACCTCTGGATCCAGGGTGGGCTTTTTTAGTAGAGGTTTATTTACGGCTACCTTAAAAGACTGTGGTACATAGCCTGTTACTAAGGATGTATTGATTATATCTAATATATGAGTGTTAACTACAGGAAAGACCTCCTTAAGTAGCCTAGTTGGGATGGGGTCTAAGAGACACGTTGATTTAGAAGCAGAAATCACTGCTGTCAATTCTTGAAGAGAAATTGGGGAGAAGCAATCTAAATATATATTAGGTTCTACAGCTGTGTTTGAGGTTAGATAGGTAGGCCTACCATCTGATGGCAGGAGGTCATGAATTTTGCCTCTAATAGTTAGAATTTTGTCATTAAAAAAGCTCATAAAATCATTACTGCTAAGGGCTAAAGGGTTACCCCATGCATTTGTGAAATATTGCATTAAGAATCACTCTTAGGTCTTCAAGTGCAATTTCTTTTCGTACAGTCACAGCCAAAATACTAAATAAATCCTAAAAAAGCCATTAAAAACTTAAAATTGATTGGTTCCATAAAAATACACAAGAAATTTTGACTATTGGGTCATTTTGGTACTAGTGATGAAGGTCGTTTTTTTTTATTAAAAGACACAATTTTTGTTGCCAAGCTTCGTGTGTACATAAAGCCAGCACATCTGAAAGTTCTTCAGACACAAAAATGGCTAAAACAAGGAACCAAATGCAGGAAGCATGCCTGAAGATAAAGATTCTCAGCCAGGAAGGGTACAGCTGCCGCCAGATAGCCAGGAAGTGCAGATGCAGTCCTTCAGTAGTTGGATGCACTCTGCAAAAATACAGACTAACCAACAGCTTGGAAGAAGATTTTGTGGTCAGATGAGTCCAGTTTCCAGCTTTATCTTCCTCCTACTAATGTGAGGGTATGCAGAAGGCCAGGCGACGCATTATCTCCAGCATGTACAGTACCTACTGTCAAGCATGGTGGAGGCAGTATCATGGTTTGGGGATGCATGAGTGCTGCTGGTGTTGGTCATCTCACTGTCTGTGATGGCACATTGAACTCTACCAAGTATTGTACCATTCTCGAAACCCACATGCTCCCTTCTGCGAGTGCACTGTTCCGTCGAGGTAAAAACTGGATGTTTCAACAAGATCATGCCCCTTGCCACACATTCAAGGCCAGTAGAACTTGGTTGCAGGAGCACAGTATCCAGGTCTTAGAGTGGCCAGCTCAATCCCCGGACATGAGCCCCATCGAAAATCTGTGGTGGATTATCAAAAGGTCTGTTTCAAAGCATAAACCAAAGAATTTAGAAGAATTAAAAGCAGTAATTCAAGAAGAATGGGACAAGATTACCCCTCAACAGTGTGAAAGGCTCGTGGGGAACATGCCAGCCAGGATTAGAGCTCTACGACGTGCCAATGGCAGTACTACTAAATATTAATTTGATGATGTGATGGTTTATTTATTTTTTGTTCAGTTTTGAACACATTCTGTTATTTGTTGACTTTGATACCAACAATGTTGAGAACTCATATTGAAACTGTCAAGAATTTAGTTTTGTTAGTTTTTCTTGTAAACAATAAACAAAAAATATAATTTGTAGTTGTTTGTATCTGTCTAATGCAGCCACACCTTTTGAAACACAAAAATGATTTTTCCACAAATATTTCATGATAATATTTGAGATTGTGTAAAATTTTAAGGGTGTCCAAAAACTTTTTTCCACCACTGTATATGGTGAACAAACATGGCACCACACCGGTAAGGTAAGACAACATGTTTATATGTCGTTTTCTATATGTTCTCTGACATTTATCCTAACGATATGAGGCGGTCTTTAGTGGACGAACTTTGCACTTGAAGTATGCCCGTTCACTTACATTTTAACAGGTCTGATGCTTTGCGCCCGGGCTGTATCTAGGCTAATGGCTAACATCCTAACTATTATTTTGATGTCACTAGTCACTTGAAACAAATTTAGGACGATAGGAGACAGGCAGGGTCCAAAACTAACACTCTCCACTCACCAATTACGGGTAGATTTTGTCTCTGGCTGGTAAATTTTTAAGACCACTCACCACTCTGGCGAATTATTTTTTTACCAGCGAAAAATGCATGCTTGTTACTGGAGAACAACGCTGGTACCGGCTAGTGTCCTGGCAGAGTAATGTGTATTTCAGGCAGGGACAATCTTTGGTCGCGTAAGTGCGTCAGTCATGACGTTAACACAGCGCGCCAAGGTGGATAGCTGTTGTTAGGATCGTTGGCGAGTTGCAGCTTTGAGACTAGTAGAGCGTTAGCTGCAGCATGACAGGAGGGAGGCACAGCCAGTTAGCCTCCGCTAGCTTCCCAGCTGCCCCGGCTCTCCGTTTGGATCCAACCAGAGCACCAAGCCCTGGTTTGTTATTCAGGTTAAAGTGGGAAGAAGCAGCGGGTTTGTCAGGCAGCTGAGTGAAGTGGAGTCTGCGGAGGAAACACCGGGACCGTCTGGATTTAACAGTCCGCGGAGGTGCTGTGGTGCTTGGCTGCACAGATAGGAAACCCCTTGGCTGACAGGATGTACCACTCTCTCACTCTGCTACTTTGTTAATAGGCTCGTTCGAGATGAACTGCGCCTTGCCTGGAAAGTAGACGAAAGCAGGCGGCCGCAGCGGGGAGTGGTGACAAAAAGCCACGGTGAAGTCAGACAGTTTCCCAACAGTTTCTAGCAGCCTTCAGTCTGTACAGGAAGTCACAGACACACTTAACATCCTGTCTGGAATGATGTCAGTTCATTAAAAAAAGTGATCAGCCCCATATATCAGTTTGTTCTCAGTCTCCAGTTGTTTTAATTATGATAGATTAATTTATTAAAATGCTTTACAGGTGATCTGTAGTTTATGTTCATGGTTTATCCTCCATTTGATATGAATTCTCCTGTAAATCAGCATCATAGCAGTTTGACCTGTCCCCTCAACTACACATGCTAAATTAACAGTGCTTGACTATAAGGTTCATATTTTCAGAGGAAAAACAAATACAAGACAACAGCTTTCATTAAAAATCAGTCAGATACAGTCAGGGCTTCACATCTGTACGGATGTTAGTTTAAGAATCCTCACATCCCACTGACCACAAGTCTCTGTGTTGCTAAATACTTAAGTAATTAAAAAGTCCAGTGTTAATATACAGTAGACTCTGTATCTAAAACGTCATCTTGTTGAGTCGACATCTAAACCAATCAGCTGTTAGATCAGGTGAGAGCCAGGCAGTGCAGTCGGTGGAGAGCAACTTCAGCGCCTGGCTCTAAAAACTGCGGCCGCCTCGCTCTCGCGGTTTTATCACCGTCCACTTTTGTAATACGTCAGAGCTAGTTGGGATGAAGTCGGACACAAAACTAACCAGCATGCATGGCTCATCATGAATGAACCTATTGTTAATGTACCTCCATGCCCTGAACCCCCGTAGAAGAAGAAGAAGTAAGAAAAAGTATCATGTGGTGATGCTGGCCAGGTATTGCGGAGCCTCCTGCAAAAAAACAAAAAACTAAAGCAAAAGAACTTGCTGAGGCTCAGATTTTATCGACTGATGACCAAGAGACGGAGGTTAATGTTGCGGCTGCTGCTGCTCCCGCCGCCACTTACAGTACAGTAACGAGTGCAGCTGCTGTCAACTCCAGTAATTGTCGAGTTAGCTTCACCTTGTTTCCACTGTGGCCGCTCGGCTGTTCACCGGTTACTGTGACACGTTGGTGTGCGTTGCAATCAATCAATCAATTTTATTTATAAAGCCCAATATCATAAATCACAATTTGCCTCACAGGGCAGGAGTCCAGCACCAGCACAAAAGGACCAGTACCTTTCACGCTTATCAATACTATGGTCTTTGATCATTTAGACCTGGGACTAATTTAGTAACGAATTTCAGTACCCAATCTTAATCAAAACACAAAGGAAGTGAAGCTTGTAGAAATGAAATAAAGTTTGCTGCCCGTGCCAGGAAGTGCGGAACGCTGGAAGTGTGTGTTCCACCAATCACCGTTCTTCAGCACACAGCCCCGCCCCTCAAGAATTCCGGGTAATCTGAAAAGTCCTACCCCCCTACTAGGTACTTTTTTCAGGTTTGGGGGTGAGGGAATGTTTTTTCTCCGGGTAATTTCAGTGGAAACGTGCTGAGGTTTTTCAAAATGAGTAAAAGGTAAATGAGAATCATTCCTGCGATGGAAAAGGGGCTATTGTTAGGATGATCACTCTGCTGATAGAAGGTTGTGCAAAGTCATCACTAATGCACTATGTTTTTCCAGTTTTCCAAATATCTTAGTATTGTGAACATTTTTTTCTAGCATTATAGCCAGGGATGGGCAGTATTTCTATTACTTGTATTTAAAATACGTATTTCAATTACATTTGAGTATTTTGCAATTTATATTTGATAAGGCCGATAAAAAGCAAATGTTATTTGTAACAAAATACTTTTGAGTGGAGTAATTTTGTATTTAAAATACTCAAAATACTTCCATGAATCAAAAACAAAAATAATAGGCTACACATTGTTATAATATTGGATGTAACAATATTTTTTAATATTTTTATCTATATGTTTTTTTAAACTTGGGCCCTTCAATGTGCCCTTCAGTGACCTAGTGGTCAGTTTTACTGGACTGTGCATAACATAGGAAATTGTATGTTGTTGTGGTTGATGCTTGGGATGAGTATGCTACAACTGAATTGCCTCACATGGGATCAATAAAGTTGTCTGAATATAAATCTGAATCAATAAATAATATTTTAGGGTAGCCTACATGTCCCTAGCTTTTTTTCTCTTTTTCATTTGAAAAAAGTTGAACAAAGGGCTCCAAAGGCTCCAAGTTAGACAGCAAACAAGTTAACTAGCTACAGCAACTATAGTATCTTGCTGTTGTTTAGCTAGACCGTTGGTGGACAGTTCACAGCACAGCTAGACTAGACTTGCCAGGCATGCTGCTCACGTGGATGGACCCACACTACCAGCATGTCTGCTGCTCATGTCTTCCAAGTTCAACCGATTGTCTGTCAAGCTAAATATTTTCGTCATTTTCGTCAACTGACTTGATGTATGATTTATATCTGGGTCTGGCTACATAGTCTATTGTATAAATACATGGTGTTGATAGTTATAATATCAAGCTAGCGATGCTTATGCTGTCTTATTAACTGTGTAACTGCTGACTGTGTATATCCTATAGCCAGTACTCAAGTTGTAAAAAAAAAAAATCAGGGGGGATGGTGGATTTTATCACATGGGGACATAATTTGTGCTGATGACAGCGCAGAGGGTCTGCCATAGCACCACTGCTCTTACATAGTTAGGGTCAAATGCACAGGACAAGTGTAAAATCATTTCTTCTTCTTCTACTTGGGTCAACCGATGTTAATAATAATAATAATCAAAGTCAATTTTGCTTTTAGAATATTTAATTATAGTGTATTTTTCAAAAAAGCAGTTAGTGGTATATGATCAAAACTGGTATCTAAGGGTTAATTTTTAATTGTGATTAATTAAATCATATAAATTAAACAACCCCTTCATGAAAAAAAATGAAAAAGAAACTGGGACAAAATGTTTATCTTTATTGATACAAATACAAATATTGTAGGTTAAAATTCCCAACTTCTGGGCATGGAGTGCAAATTGAAACTTCAAATAAAATATAAATATAAAAATATATTAAAAATACAAATAATACAAAATACATAGGACCAATTCTATGGCTGCCTACCCCACCCTCCCCTATCTCATAAAGGTTTCCATAGATTTTCATAATCATGCTTTTTGTTCTTAACATTTCTTACCCTTGCTTGCTGGCCATAGTTATCCTCATGTGTTATGTGAAGAAAACAAGCTCATTATGTTTTGTTAGAATGACTGAGCAGAAATCTTATGCAAGGCAAGGCAAGGCAAGGCAAGGCAAGGCAAGGCAAGGCAAGGCAAGGCAAGGCAAGTTTATTTGTATAGCACAATTCAACACAAGGTAATTCAAAGTGCTTTACAGAGACATTAAAAGCAACAAGACACAAATTAAAACAATAAAAACAGTCAATTAAAAAGGGACAGTAACATAAAATAAAAACTGGCTTAATACTTTGAACAGTCAGGATAAGAAAAGAAGTAGAATAATAAAAGGCATAAATCAGCAGTGTGTAGTTAAAAAGTACAGGCAGTAGAATACAGCAGGTAAGTATTTAATCTAAGAGTACGCTTCAGTAAACAATAGTGTTTTTAGCCCTGATTCAAAGGAGCTGACAGTTTGAGCAGACCTCAGATCTACAGGAAGTTTGTTCCACTGGTGAGGAGCATAATAACTGAATGCTGCCTCACCTTGCTTGGTTCTTGTTCTTGGAACACACAATAAACCTGTTCCAGATGACCTAAAGGGTCTGGATGCTTCGTAGGGAACCAGTAGATCAAGCATGTATTTTGGTCCGAGACCATTTAGGGCTTTGTAGACCAGCAGTAAGATTTTAAAGTCTATTCTTTGACTCACAGGAAGCCAGTGTAGCGATTTAATGACCGGTGTAATATGGTCCAGTTTCCTGGTGTTTGTAAGGACTCTGGCGGCAGCGTTCTGAATCAGCTGCAGCTGTCTGATAGATTTTTTGTTAAGGCCTGTAAATAAGCCATTGCAATAATCCAACCTACTAAAAATGAATGCATGAATAAGTTTTTCAATGTCTTGTTTAGACAGAAACCCCTTAATTCTAGCTATATTTTTCAGGTGGTAATAGGCAGATTTAGTAATAAACTTTAAATGGCTGTTGAAGTTCAGGTCTGACTGAATAATAACACCAAGATTTCTGGCTATATTTGTAGCTGTCAATGACATAGAGCCAAGGTGGGCGCTGATCTTTGCCCTTTCATTTCTAGGGCCAAAAATTAATATCTCTGTCTTTTCTGGATTTAGCTGGAGAAAATTCTGGCACATCCAGTCATTGATTTGATGAATACAATTACTCAATGAGAGTAAGGGACTATAGTCGTGTGATGACACTGAGATATAGAGTTGTGTGTCATCGGCATACGTATGATAGGAGATGTTGTGATGTTCCATAATCTGGGCAAGGGGTAGCATGTAGATGTTGAATAGAAGTGGTCCGAGAATGGACCATTGAGGAACCCCACATGTGATCGTAGTTTGCTCAGATTCATGGTTACCAATTGACACAAAAAAGTCCCTATCTTGTAAGTAAGATTTGAACCACTGTAGCATGGTGCTGGTGAGTCCCACCCACTTTTCCAATCTGCTAAGTAGTATATTATGATCAACTGTATCAAATGCAGCACTGAGATTTAGTAATACCAGGACAGAGGATTTGCATCATTATTCTGATGAATATCATTTAAGACTTTGATAAGTACAGTCTCAGTGCTGTGGTGTGGCCGAAATCCAGACTGAAATGTGTTAAAAAGATTGTTTTGCATCATAAAAGTATGGATTTGCTGAAAGACAACCCTTTCAATGATTTTCCCCAAAAATGGCAGATTTGATATTGGCCTATAGTTACTAATTGTTGTGGCATCCAGATTTGATTTTTTTAGGAGAGGTTTTATTACTGCAGTTTTCAAGGCCTGGGTAAACTGGCCTGCTTTAAGAGAAGTATTTATTATCTGCAGTACATCTGGAGCTATGCAGTTAAAAATGGTTTTAAAAAAGTTTGAGGGCAGAATACCAAGGCAGCATGTTGTGGGCTTTAATTTTGAAACCGTTTCTTTTAGGAGGCTAAAATGTCCTAGAAAAACCAGAGGACAGGAAGGCACAAGTGTTGAAATTCCTGAGCTGGAGCTGCACACTGCCTGTCTTATCTGTAATATTTTGTTTGTGAAGAAGGCTGCAAAGTCATTACATGACTTGTTAGACAGTAGTTCAGGAGGGAGTTATGCTGTGGGGTTGGTCAGTCTGTCCACTACAGAAAAAAGTGTGCGGGCATTATTACTGTTTCTATTGATAATCTCTGAAAAATATGATTGCCTTGCATTCTTCAGTTCCTGGTTATAGTTGTGAAGACTCTCTTTATAAATGTCGTAATATACCTGGAGTTTGTTTTTTCGCCACCTGCGTTCAGCTTGTCTACATACTCTTTTGTATTCTTTAACCAGTATGGCGTTTCTCCAGGGTGCCTTTTTCCTACCTGACATAACTTTGGTCTTAATTGGGGCGATAGAATAAATAACAGTCATAACATTGGAACTAAAACTGCTTACAAGGTCATCAACTAGAGCTGAGGGCAGGGTTTGTGATGGTGTAAAACCCTGGGTGAATAATGCACAGGTGTTACCATTTATATAACGCTTTCTGATCACCTCTGCTTCACTTTTCATAGGATTAGCAAGGGTGGTCATTTTGAATGAAACACAGTAATGGTCAGATAAAGCGACATCGTTCACCACAACCTCAGAGATATTAAGACCTTTGGAAATAATTAGATCTAATATGTGTCCTCTGTTATGTGTTGGTTCTGTGACATGCTGAGAAAGCCCAAAGTTATCCAGAATATTTAACAGTTCCTTAGCACACCCATCTGTAAGATTATCAACATGAATGTTAAAATCTCCCACTAAAACAACACAGTCAAAATCCATACACAATAGACAGCAATCTGGCAAACTCATCAAAAAACCTTGCATCATATTTGGGGGGTCTGTAGATGGTCACTAAAATTACTCGACAGGGGGATTTTAACTGAGTGGCAACATATTCAAAGGAGTCTGACTGACCATAAACATTTGCTTACACTGGAAGCTGTCCTTGAACAGAGTGGCAACTCCGCCTCCTCTTTTATGTATTCTTGCTTCACTAAAGAAACTAAAATTTGGAGGGGCTGTCTCAATTATAACCGCTGCACTATTTTCCTGACCTAGCCAAGTTTCAGTTAAAAACATAAAATCAAGTTTGTGCTTGTTAATAAAATCATTGATTAAGAAGGATTTGCCAGCCAGAGACCTGATATCTAGAAGTGCTAGCTGTGAAACGTTATCTGGCATAAGTTTAGAGACAGACTGTGTTTGACATGAGATACACATCAGATTTGATGGGTTGACTGTCCTTGATTTTCTGCAGTTTTTATTTTCGCCATGCCGTCGACTGAGTGAAATTGCCGGCATAAGGGGGAAAGCGGCATGGTGACTGTCCTATCTCTTCTTTTCTTGACATTCTTGCTGGGACAGAGACAATCTCTGCAGGTTTCTTGTAATGTGGAGGACAGAGCCACAGACTGTGACGTCATCATCATGGGAGGCGGTTGTTGTTCTTGGAGCAGTAACTGTCTGTCTGTCTGCTCCCCTGTGTGCTGACCTTCCTGCTTATCAGTGCATATATGTTCTGATAAGATGACGTGTGACGTATGTTGCAGCCAAGATGTCTGGAGCCAAGGTTGTTTGGGTGAATCCCGTCTGACATGAAGCGGCTATTTATGTTCCAAAAAATAGTAAAATTGTCAATAAATCCAACCTGTTGCTCGAGGCAGGTTGATGACAGCCAGGTGCTTAAGGCAAGGAGTCTGCTGAAGGACTCGCAACCTCTGCCGAGTGTTGGGATAGGTCCAGAGATGAAAGACACTCCTGAGTGAAGTTTTTTAAGTGTTTCCAATAAAAACAAAAAGTCTTTCTTTAGGGTCTCAGACCCAGATTTATCTATGAGGATATCAAATGAGCCAGCATGAATAACAATCTTCTTAATATGTGGCCGTGTAGACATAATGTCTGGTAGCATAGCTGCCACCTCTCTGAATGATGTATTATTCACAGTTAGATTTTCAGTCCTGGCCATTTCCACCTGCCTCGTTATAAAATCCCCAATCAGAATAGTGTCTATCCTCTTAGCTTTGTTTTTGGCAGAATGCTCTCTGGCTCTTGGCCTGGCACTGGCTTGTGACCTGTTAACTTTGTTATTGCTAAGTTTCATAGTCTCACCTTTATGAATTAAGCGACTCTGTTTCCTCTGTTGCCGCTCTGTTTCTGTGGTGTGTGCGAGGGGGGACACAGAGGTGTCCGTGCGGGGAGGCTGCCAGCTGTTAGCCGGGAGGGGAGCTGCCGGCAGAGGATGACTCCTGGACTGGGGAGACGTGGGACGGGCTGCATCATCCTTGAGCTCATCAGAGTCCGGCGCTTCGACCTGCGATGACAGAGGCTCAAATCTGTTGGAAAGGTTGAGGTGGGATGAGAGACCGATGCCGAGCGAGGTCCTTTTTTTGCTCCATAACACCACCTCCAACCATTGCGGCTTATGACGGGGCATTGAACTGCTGGGCTGCGGAGGAGAGGAGGTAGGATCCCAGGCTACTGTGTCCTGAAGAGTAACTTTTAACGAGGCGATCTGTAGAGACTGCTCGTGAGCCACATCCAGGGTGTTTGTCAGCAGCTCAGATTGGGACTTGAGTTCCGCTGACAGCCTTCGGATGTCTTCCTTGAGGTTGGCAAGTTGCTGGTTTTTATCGGGAGGGCTGGATGTAGCCATTAGCTTAGCAAACCAAACTAAGTTGCTACAGGTTGCTTCACAAGTCAGCTCCACTCAGGCTTGCACTGTGCCTCAGCCCTGCTCACACAGTACTAAAGTTGTGAAAAAGTGGTGAAAATATGGCAGTAGTCCTCTGTATCTCTCACAAATTAAGGTCCCAATGCTTTATAAGTATCCAGGATCTACTTTCTGTAGCTTTTAGCAGGAAAAAACAAGAATGCAAGCAAAAGAATGTAAGCAAACTGGAGCACAAGCAGCAGAGCGTCTGCACTGTAAGAAAGCCGGAAGCAGGAAGCACATGACATTACTCTTACAGTTGATTTTTAAGAAACCTACATATTTTCTTGAAAATGCCCAACATTCAAGTGTGGGTTTAAAAAAAAACACTGAAAAATAGTTTTGGGGCTGAAAATAATTTCTCACCTTCCTTTTAATATCACTGTTTAAACCCTTTGGGCCCTAAGCCTTTTTGGGGTATTTTTACTGCCTTTACTTTTAAGGTCATATCACAGTCATTATAAAGGCTACATACACATGCTATGTCTTGTTTTTTTTCAGGACAATCTGGGCTAACCAGATTTGCCATCATTCCATGTCCTTCTATGTGCCTGTATTTTATAGTAATTTTTATATCAATGAAAAAAAAAATCTGTGTTACTAAATTCTTATATTTTTACATATATCTCACCATAGCAAGTTGGAAGTTGACATATTCTGCCATATATTAAGAGGGAAGACTCTCTGAAATCTGGCAATATAAGAACCACGATGGTGGGACATTCTGTCACTTCACAGTTGTCCAAAACATGTGGTTTGTGCCGGGCGGACGTGATTGCCAGTAGTTTTTCATTATTGCAAGAAATTCCACTGACTCATTCACAAGTCAAAAATGTGTTTTATTTGACAGAAACATGCAATATTTACATCTAAGATAATAGAAAAATAGTAATAATATTATTCCTCACTATATGACGTGACTGATAACAAGATCTGTATAATGGATTGTAAAGAAATTCGTCAGGTTTTTATTTTGTAGACAATTGATCTGTATTTTTTGTGTGATGGGATGACAGCACAATGATGTATGTGGTATCATTGGAAAGCTCCTGTCCTGCACTTTCATGTGATATGTGTGGCATTTCTGTGCGACCCTGCATTCGTGAGTAATACATCCAAGAGTAATGTGTGTGCAAAGCTGTATGAAAGCTTTGTTAAACATCATTTTAGTGTAATTTTATCATTTTTTGCGCTGTGAAAACATTGGACTATCGACAAGTCGGTCTTGTCGAAAAGCTGCGGTTCCGCTGTTTCACTTGATATCAGTGGCTTCTTGCTACGACGCACAGTTGCTGAGAAAATCCATAGAGAAGAACAAGTGTGAATTTGGATACACTATGCGTCGTTCGGGCGCCCTCTATAGGGCACAGGCATAACATCCATGGCGCAGCTCGCTGAGATACAATATAAAAATATCTTTGCATGCGTGCCCTCGCCCATAGTATTTTACTCGATGTGCGTAAAACCAAAGGTAAAACTAAATGTTAAAATAGCAGTAATACCACATTCATTCAAAAAATGACACAAGGGATGGAAAGGGGGGATGGCAGTTTTAGAAGGGGGATTATTTTGGACCGTTTTTATTTCAAGGGGGATGCCATCCCCCCTCAACTCAAATACTGCCTATAGCCCAAACCTGAATACTTTGCTATACCAAATTGTGAGAAAACAAGCGCAAATTTGCAATAGCTGTGACCAAATTTGCTACTATCACGCCATTAATGGATGAATCATGGTTGTTCTTTCTGGCACAGTTACTTGTGGTCTCTAATTGCAGCATGTAAATTTTGAGCATTTTTGGTCAAGGACTTTTTATTCACAAAAAGAATTGAATCAGTTAGTATAGTCCCACCTATGGACGAATCGTGGGCATTCTTTCTGGTATTGTTACTCATGGTCTCTAGCTGCAGTATGCAAATTTTGAGCATTTTTGGTCAAGGACTTTTTGAGTTATTCGTGGAAAGCTTTGTGGACTGACCAACCAACCAACCGACCGACCAACAGAGTGACCTACAGAGCTGCGGGTCGCTGCTAAAAAGAAAAAAGAAAAAAAGTACTTCCTGTATTTGAAAATACAAAATACATGTATTTCATTTTGATAAAGGACACCGCTCCCATCAGGGCAACCAATGGACAACTGGAGAGTTGGCTGATTACAGTCAACAAGTCAGGTCTTCCGGGGAAATTCAAGGCGTGGTTATACCAGCATGGTGCCCTGCCTAGGATACTGTGGCCATTGCTGATATACGAATTTCCAATCTCCACTGTGGAAGGACTTGAGAAGAGGGTCAGCAGCCACCTGCGACGTTGGTTGGGCTTACCTCGAAGTCTAAGCAGCATCGCCCTCTATGGCAACAAGGACAAGCTGACGCTCCCCATCAACAGCCTTACCGAGGAGTTCATGGTTACCAGAGCGAGGGAGGTGCTCCAGCACAGGGAATCCAAGGACCGGAAAGTATTTCAAGCTGGCATCAAGGTGAGGACTGGCAGAAAGTGGCGGGCACAGGAGGCTGTGGACCAGGCAGAATCATGGCTGCGTCACAGAGAGCTTGTGGGAACTGAGGCGACCGGCAGTGCAGGCCTGGGAACCATTCCAACAAGTCACTACAACAAACCTGAGGGCAAGGAAAGGCAGGACCTGGTCCAACGCGAAGTGAGGGCTGGGGTCGAGGAGCGGCGTGCAAGCCAGACGGTGGGATTGAGACAACAGGGCGCATGGACCAGATGGGAAGAAGCCATGGATAGGAAGATCTCATGGCCTGAGTTGTGGAGGGCGGAACCCTACCGCACCAGATTCCTCATTCAGTCTGTCTATGATGTCCTGCCCAGCCCATTGAACCTCTTCTGTTGGGGCAAGGTCGATACTCCAGCATGTCCCTTGTACCAAGGAAGAGGAACTCTGGAGCACATCCTCAGCAGCTGTCCTAAAACACTTGGAGATGGCCGCTATCGCTGGCGCCATGACCAGGTGCTGAAGGCGGTTGCTGAGTCCATCAACACTGCCATCGACCACAACAAGCGCTTGCAACCACCAAGGCGTGAAATCTCATTCGTGTGAGCCGGAGAACAACAACCTTCCCAACCGAAAGCCCAAACAGGCCTCCTGGGAACAGCGAAGGACTGGCAGCAAAGGGTGGACCTGGGAAAGCAACTTAGATTCCCTGAAAACATTGTGGAAATCAGCCTTAGACCAGACATCGTCCTGCTCTCAGAGAAATCCAAGCAGGTTGTCTCGTTGGAGCTAACGGTGCCCTGGGAAGAGAGGATGGAGGAAGCCAGTGAGAGGAAGAGGGAGAAATATGCGGAGCTGGTGGAGGAGTGCCGCAGATGGGGGTGGCACGCGCGGTGCTTGCCTGTTGAAGTTGGGGGAAGGGGCTTTGCAGGAAAGTCACTCTGTAAGGCCTACAGTCTCCTGGGCATCACAGAAGCACGCAAGAGAAGAGCCATCAGTACAGCTTCTGAGGCTGCAGAGAGAGCCTCACGATGGCTGTGGATCAGGAGACAAGCAGTGGGCGATCGTTTCTTGGACACAGGCCGGGAACTGATCACTCCCGGTAGGGTGACCTGAAACCCCCCGTGACCCTAGGTACTATCACTGATGATGTGTCCAAGAAACTGCATCACAAGATGTATGTAACAACCATCTGGCACCAGTATTTTGTATTTTATTTTGATACATTTATTTGAGGGGTATTTTGTATTTTGTATCAAAATACATTTTGATGTATTTTTGCCCATCTCAGATTATAGCGTTATTTTGGTGGGTAGGTAATGTGCGCTAATCCCTAATGAGATCAACCACAAACATTATTCTTGCATGATCTTATCTGTATCTGCATTTAATTTACTCACTGTCATTCAGTGTTATTCAGTGTTTGGAAAATATTTCTCTTACCTCTTTGTGTTTCCACCATTTTCTCCTCTGCTTAAGAAATCCTTAAGCCTCTCCTAACAGTTTTTCACCTTATATTACCATATAAACATTTGTCTTTACCAGACTCTCGTCTTGACTTTTAGGGGGAATTCTTAGAAAACGCTATGGAATTTTCATAGAATTTTGTCACCAGGAGCAACTCTTTGTACTAGGAAGCATTATGAATATGGCCCCAGAGTTTCTACTGTGCTGAAAGGGTGTGGCACTTTCACCACATACTTTATACCCTTTTCACTTACCAGCCTGGCTGGTAAGTGAAAAAATAAGTTTTGGACCCTGCCTACGTGACTACAAAGAGTAACATTAATGATATTTCCTGCAAGACTGTTGTAATTAAGTTTATATCATTCACAACCCGTTGCGTTGTAAATGTTGGTAAATGTGTTACCAACATCAGATTAGTCTAAACGGTAATATAGTGACGTGAAAAATGTGAGATATTCATATATATGTAGCTAAACTCTGCTGGTTTTCTACCCGGAAGTATTTGTTAACAACAAGGCGATTCCCTCCCAAGGGACACTAACAACTCAAAGTACACGTCAAATAAAAATTGTCCAAACATGTTTTTTGTTATTTTAGGTAGTTATTATCACACTAATGTATGTTCAAGTGTTCATTTCCCCCGATAAGTTGGTTTTAATTCATTATTTGATTCTATAAACACAGTCTGACCATCTTGAGCTTTTATTTTGGTACTTCCGGTGACTGGCACTGTGAATTTGCATATTAGCTAAATATTTAGTTTCACCCAGAACATTTAGATTTAACATTTAACATTTAGATTTAATATTTAGCATTTAGATTTAACATTTAGATTTAGATTTAATATTTAGATTCAACATTTAGATTTAGATTTAACATTTAGATTTAATATTTAGATTTAGATTTCACATTTAGATTTAACATTTGGATTTAGATTCAATATTTAGATTTAACATTTAGGTGCCACATTTAATATTTAGATTTAACTATTTGATATATTTCTAAGTTAACAAATATTGCTGTAAATGTGGTAAAAGGTGACGTTAAAAAACATTTTTTTAAACATTGTTTGAAGCTAAATGTGTCAAAATGTTGATGTTATTTTCAGTGTGAGCCACTTTACAAATGGCACCCCATACAACAGCCCCATCACCTCCTTACTCTAAACTTACAGTGTATTCAAACTACTGTTTATTTTGGCTATAAAACTACTAACTTATTTTCACAGTAATTAGTTCCTAAAATAGACAGCCAGAGTGCTTACTGTAGCTCTGGTTGAGGGTGAGAGGCTGTCAGTAAAGTTTGTTGGGCACCAGGAAACGGAGAACTGTGTGGGTACATGAGACCCTAAAAAAAGAGGGTGGATCATGGGGAGTACCACCAGTTGGTCCAGGAGCTTTGCCTCCATGATGGCCATTCCAAGTAGTGCACTTACATGCTTCCACCCCTGCTGTGTTCTGTTGAGAAGGTGGTAACTGTGATTTGTAAAGTCGTATAGCTCTGGGTATCCAGTAACCACAACCTCCATTTGTTTACCAACTGTTAACTTTAAAATCATCTGACTGGACAACGGGAAAAAAGTAAAGATGACGTGAGGTGTTTTCCGCCCTGAGTTGAAGTTTTTCAAGCCAGCAAAAAGTTTCATTCTCATTAAAAACAATTGCAAAACCCTACCTCGAGCTGCTAAAACACTTTGTGTGATCAGGGCCTTGTAGTGTAGTCATCCTCAAGTCATGGAAAGTATGGAGAGAAGCAATAAGCAACATCTATAATAACACTTTTAACATACATATGGCATGTGAGTGATGCATTAAGATGGACTTGAAAATATTCCAAAATCACCCTTTAAAGGGTACCCTGTAGAATAGTTCTGTAACCAGTTACACTGACATTTAATTTCTCACCTAAGTGCATTGTATCTGTGTGTACAGCAAATAAAATTCTCTATGGTGCACCAGTATGGCGAGTATGGTTCCAGGCAAACACACTTGGAGTTCTTTGTATAAATGTGTGTTACTGGAACAAAGCATTTACTCCCTTAAAAAACATTCATAAAGCTGGTTTATTGAGTATTACCATTGTTTACTGACATGTTAAACTAGCTTGCAGAGTTTTTCTTTTTTTTTTTTGTTACCTGCCTTCTGCTGGAGCACTGCTTCATTTCTTGGTGCGATACTGCCACCAACTGTCCATCAGTGGAACAGCCTGAACCGTCAGAAGGAATGTGTTTAGTGCATCCTGTGTATTTATCTGAACACAGGTGCACAGCACTACAAGTGGCAAAAAATACCACAGGGTAGCTTTAGGCCATTATGAGACTGACATTTGTGGGTAGATTGGCTTTATTGACAGGTATCTCCATCTACTGCATTTAGCTATGGTACTTGCTTGATGAACCTCAGTTCTACAACAGTGCCTGAAAGTGAATTCTGTGGCTTCAAAATGGTGGTATGGTTTAAACCCAAACTCAGAGTCACACAGAAGGGATACCTTGTTGCTGCTGCTGTCCCTTTGAAAAGCTTAATAAAGCTTTCATATGCAGTGTCATTTTGTTAAAAATCCTAACAATGTGCCATGGTCACACCCTTCTGAATCACACTGAACACTGTTAATGCACTCAGCTGCCAGTTAAGCAAGTCCACCAAGCTAAAACTAATGCAGTCTGATACAACTTTTTTTTTCCCTTCATGAAGGGTAGAATGTTCAGTTTTTGTTGACTGTGAGGTGTTGATATATACAGAGGTGTTTCTCTTATTTTGTCCATCACATTTCCATAAACAAGGGTAGACTAAATAACAAACACCTGTCAGCACAACGTAATACAGGGATTTAGTTAAGGCTAGGTGGACTTAATAAAGTGGCCTATAACTGGGGGTAGATAATGTCAATGATTTGTTATCCAGATTCAAGCCAGAAGAGTATTGGTCTGAATTTAAAATCCAGCCTGGGTAATTTCATTTCTGTATCATCATTTCATTTCCTGAATATAAATTTTCATGTATAGTACATTAAAAATGTAAATGTTTTGGGAGGGCAGCAGTAGTTCAGTTCATTGGTTGACTTGGCTTAGGAACCAGAGGGACACCATTTCAGATCCCCCTTACAGATCAAGTATGGAGTGTGGACCAGCAGCTGGAGAGGTAATAGATAACCTCCTGGGCAAGGCACTGAACTCCTCAACTGCTGTACAAGCTCTGTACTACAGCCTGTCCTTAGTTGCATGTGTGTGGTGAGTAAAAAGAGGGATAAGTGGAAGCTACATTTCAACTGCCATTTTGTCAGAGAATTGTATAGACTGACAAATAAAATTAATTAAAATTGAATAAAAATGTCCGTGTTGTTATGTCAAATCTGGTAAAAACTGAGGCCAGGAGCAAAGATGTAGCATGTAGCTTTGTTTTGTTTGTTGGGTGTACATAACCAACTTATTGAAGCTGTACAAATCTATCCTGGAGGATGGCGCTTCTATTCAGAGATGAACAAACATCAACTGACGGCAGCCAAAACTCTGTCCCACAATTCTTTTTACTTTTTCTTTTAGTAGAAAAAGAATACTTAGTTTGCTTTTGCTCACGGACTCTCATTGCCCATGGAGTTTCAGAGGCATCCAACTGAAGCAGACACACGTCTACCTGCTGTTTCCTTTCCGTCTTCTCTAACTTGACTTTCCTATCAGTCTCCTCGTATGTTTAGACTAATGCTGTCTGTTTATGAGTATGTGTGTAGATCCATCTGTGCATATACAGACAGACAGGTGGCTGAACGGCTTAGGTCTGCCTATTGGCCAGTCTTCTTCTCCTTCTGAAAACTGAAGCTGGTCCGACGGCTCAGTTTCCGTTGCTTCTGGGCAAAGTAATCAGCCCGGGAGGTGCTGGCCCGAGACTCCAGGATATAGTTCACCTGAAAATAACATCGTTGAAAAACCTGTTTCATTCATGGTATGTTTAAAAAAACATTACAGCTTTATCTCTGACATTCACAGACCTTTACAATAAATACAATGAAATAAAGACATTAAAAGGCATCATCGGATCTCAGACACTTATCAATGCAGTGGCGGTCAAACAGTTTCAATAATATACTCCCTTGGAAATATATTTTGAGCCAAGTCCCCCCTGACCAGAGCAAATTTGTTTTTGGTAGAAACACACAGTGAACAAATGTGTAGGTGCCTGCGTTTGTTGTGGCAGTCAACAGAATCAGAATCAGAAATACTTTATAGATCCTCATGGGTAAACTTTTTAAAGCAGTTAATGATTGCGTTGAAAGTAAGAATACTGAATATTTTTTACTGAAACTAAATAACCATTTAACTAGAATTATTGCCCCACAGCTGCATGCCTGTATCCTCTTTGAAGTTATACATTTGTCTTTCAGTTAAATTTTACATGAATATTCATTAATCAAAAATGGCTTGGTTAATTGTAACCAAAATTAAGGCAAATGTTCAGATGCTTTGGCCAAGCTTCGCAAAGCGGTCTTGGTATTTTCTGCCACTAATGGGCGCGACACGTGGAAAGTTTATATCTCATTAACAGCTACAGACATTCGTACTGTAGAAATTCGCTTTGCGCCATCTAGGGTCATGACTCATAAACCGATGCATGAACTTTGGTGATGATTCCTTGAAGTGGACATAGCTTATTACAATTAATCTAAATATCAAGACATTACATTTCAAAGCTTCAACTTGAATTATCGCCACAAGGTTGTATGCCTCCATGTACCAATCATGTTTCTCTTAAAGTCTGCATCAGTGTCTGCGAAAACATGGATGCTTCACACACATCTTCCTCCTGAGAGCAAAGAAGATCTATGCAATCAGCACGGTTTCAAGATGGACAGTTAAAGTTAGTGTCACCAATTCAGTATCTGACCAAATAGTACTCCTCCTGTTCCTGAGATATGACATTGACTTAATGGCCAGAAAAGTGTTTCATGCAGAACATTATGATGTCACTGTGAAGTTGACCTTTTGGATATAAAATCACTTCATCATTATATATGATTAGACATTTGTGTGAAATTTTGTCACAATTACCGTAGGTTATGGCCAAAAACATGTATTGTGAGGTCACACTGACCTTTGACCTTCCACCACCAAATTTTAATCAGCTTAATTTTTTTGTTCATGTGGACTTTCATGTCAAATTTGAAAAAAATTCCTTGAGGTGTTCTGGAGATATAGTGTTCACAAGCTCCAAAGCTGCCTTAAAGACACAAAAACTTGGATGAGCACCAACTTCCTGTTGTTAAATTCAGACAAAACTGAAGTTATTGTTCTTGGCCCCAAACAACTCAGACTCTTTATCTGATGACATAGTTTCTCTAGATGGCATTGCTCTGGCCTCTAGCACTACCGTAAGAAACCTCGGAGTAACATTTGATCAAGATTCGTCTTTTAATTCTCATTTAAAACAAACCTCACGGACTGCATTTTTTCATCTGTGTAATATTGCGAAAATTAGGCCTATCCTGACCCGAAAAGATGCAGAAAAATTGGGCCACGCTTTTGTTACCCCTAGGCTGGATTACTGTAACTCTCTATTATCAGGTAGCTCTAGTAAGTCCTTAAAAACTCTCCAGCTAATTTAGAATGCAGCAGCGCGTGTACTAACAGGAACTAAGAAATGAGATCATATTTCTCCTGTTTTAGCTTCTCTGCACTGGCTCCCTGTAAAATCCAGAATTGAATTTAAAATCCTACTGTTAACTTATAAAGCTCTAAATGGTCAAGCTCCGTCATATCTTAGAGAGCTCATAGTGCCTTATTATCCCACCAGAACACTGCGCTCTGAGAACGCAGGGTTACTCGTGGTCCCTAAAGTCTCCAAAAGTAGATCAGGAGCCAGAGCCTTCAGCTATCAGGCTCCTCTCCTGCGGAATCATCTTCCTGTTACGGTCCGGGAGGCAGACACCGTCTCCACATTTAAGACTAGGCTTAATACTTTCCTCTTTGATAAAGCTTATAGTTAGGGCTGGCTCAGGCTTGCCCTGTACCAGCCCCTAGTTAGGCTGACTTAGGCCTAGCCTGCCGGAGGACCCCTCTATAATACACCGGGCACCTTCTCTCCCTCTCTCTCTCTCTCTCTCTCTCTCTCTCTCTCTCTCTCTCTCTCTATCTCTTATTCTATTACTGCATCTTGCTAACTCGGCCATTCTGGATGTCACTAACTCGGCTTCTTCCCCGGAGCCTTTGTGCTTCACTGTCTCCAAGATTAACTCATATCACAGCGGTGCCTGGACAGTGTGACGTGTGTGGTTGTGCTGCTGCCGTGGTCCTGCCAGATGCCTCCTGCTGCTGCTGCCATCATTAGTCATTAGTCATACTTCTACTGTTATTATACACATATGACTATTGTCACACATGTATACTGCCAGATATTAATATATACTTTCAACATATTGTACCACAGTAGCCAGAACTATAACTATAATATTATTACTTTCAATAATGTTGTTGTAAGCTACTGTCATTACCTGCATCTCTCTCTCTCTTTCTCTCTCTCTCTCTCTCTCTCTCTGTGTGTGTCTCATTGTGTCATACGGATTACTGTTAATTTATTATGCTGATCTGTTCTGTACGACATCTATTGCATGTCTGTCCGTCCTGGAAGAGGGATCCCTCCTCAGTTGCTCTTCCTGAGGCTCAGGTTTTTTTTTTTTTTTTTTTGGGGGGGGGGGGGGGGGGGGTTTCCTTATCCGCTGTGAGGGTCCAACAGAGGGATGTCGTATGCTGTAAAGCCCTGTGAGGCAAATTGTGATTTGTGATATTGGGCTTTATAAATAAAATTGATTGATTGATTGATTGACAAGAATAAGACGGACAAGGTCACTGACCTTGACCTTTGAGCATCAAAAACAAATCACTTCATTGTTAAGTCCGACTGGATGTTTGTGCCAAAAGTGAAGAAATTCCTTCAAGGTGTTCTTGTGATATCACATTCACGAGAACAGACAGATGGATGGAAAACCTGAAAACATAATACCTCCAGCCACAGCTATCGCTGGCATTAAGGCATAACAAAATGTTCAAAAGTGAGATATCCTGACTTTTAATCCCCAGTATGGGTCTAGCTCTGAAAAACACTGGATCCTACATTTGACATAATACAGCTAATAGTTAGATATGGAAGAAAGTAGGTTGATGAGGCAAACATTTATCTGGTAAAACATTTTTTGTTTTTTTGTCTAAAGATATATGCACATTGTTTTGCAACTCTTAGTGAATATTTTTTAATAATGAAAAACTGTGTATGCCAAGGGCAACGACAGTGGGCTGATGATGTATGGACTAAATCAAAACTGCCTATAACAATAACAAGAGAATATGGTACGGAGAACTATGTTACGTATTACTCATCTTAAAAAGAAAGTTCTGTATGTGCAGAGCAGAGATCTGTTATTTTACCTTTGACTGTTTAAACTGGATGATGTATTGATCTAAAAGCAAAGCGTAGCTGTCCAATGTGTGTCTACAGGATATCGGCCAGGTGGGGGTGCTATCGTTAAAGTTCAAATATTCAATTTCGGAAAGGTCATGCCGCTCACACAGTAGGTGTTTCTCAATGTCAAGGCAGGATCCTCAAATGGCCGAATATGAAGGACGTTACGTCATCGACCCCTGCCGAAGGACTGTTCCAATGTCAAGGATCGAAGGATGCATGCATGGATCCTCTGCGGGTATAAAATCCCCACAATGCTTTGCACAGTACACGTTTTGCTGGAAGTGTGAGCAGGGCCTCCTCAATGAAACCTGCGCCAACAGAGCTCGGAAGGATTTAGATGAATATGTCATTTATTCGGATTAATGTCTCCACCTGAGTTTTTATCATACATGGGTGAAATAAATACTTACAGAAACCTCATAATTTACACTTTCCGATGTGTCCACTGCCACATAATGAGATGTGTTTTAAATAACATGATTTAGATAAAACATAAAAGTTTTAAATCAATCATTCACAGCAGAGATGGAGCACTAAGTGTCACCCGCCCCTCCTCCCCCCACTGTTCACATGATAACTGTTTTTATTCTGCCAGAATTTCAATAGGTGTATTTATCGGGGGAATCGTGGTGAGAACGGCCACAGTAAAA
Source organism: Cromileptes altivelis (assembly GCA_013133815.1). Taxonomy (NCBI): domain Eukaryota; kingdom Metazoa; phylum Chordata; class Actinopteri; order Perciformes; family Serranidae; genus Cromileptes; species Cromileptes altivelis. The sequence goes on from CM023151.1 coordinate 63,731, forward strand.
ACATTAGAATATGCTCCAGGTCAAATCATCACTTTTTTGTTTTGAGGTGAACTTATTTCAGAGGATTATCCAGTGGTATAATATACAATTGGCGCAGTCAGCTGTTTGAGAGCAGTGCAGCTCATCAGATCCACTATTCATATTATTGTAGCGCAGTGTGTGGCGACACACACAGAAAATATATATTAAAAAAGGGATCACTATTAAATGACGGTGTGTGAGTCTATTCATATACTGTAAATGATAATTTAGAACTCATTCAGCTGTTGTCTTTACTCCATTACTCCACTTACTCTTAAATATGATCAGAAATACTGTATATTCTCCATAAAAGTCACGTGATTCTGACAATAGTGATTTGTGTGTTTAACCCTTGTGTCTGATGTGGACAAAAATGTCCATTTTCATTTTTCAATTCTTGATTGTCTCGCAGTGGTTAGGGTTATTGCCATGAAATTTGGTAAAAGGTCATCATTTTTCACCAACTTTGGAATTCAAAATTTTTTTTTTTTTTGGGTCAACCCAAGTAGCCCAACTAAAAAAAGTTACACTCTTACCTAATGAGGACAAAAATGTCCACAGAAAAAACGCCATAAAAATAGTATACGTTAAGATTTTTTTCTAGTTTTTTTTGCATAGATCTTCTATTCTACTTCTCCTCTGATGATCCATACCAAATATTCAATTAATTTCAGACTTTTAACCCTTTAAATGCCAGTATATAGGGTCCTATGACAAAAAATGGCTAAAAAAGCACACAAAAAGGCCAATATTTTCAATATAGTGAATGCAGGCTGGATTTGTTGGGTGGGGATTATACCAGTCTTGGACATGTCATTGATTAGTAACACACTTGATTTGGATGGATTTTTAGTTTTTTTGCAATCCCATTTTCCAAACTTTACGCACACTCTTACCTGATGAGGACAAAAATGTCCACGGAAAAAACGCCATAAAAATAGTATCCGTTAATATTTTTTTCCAGTTTTTTTTGCATAGATCTTCTATTCTACTTCTCCTCTGATGATCCATACCAAATATTCAATTACTTTCAGACTTTTAATCCTTTAAATGCCAGTATATAGGGTCCTATGACAAAAAATGGCTAATAAAGCACACAAAAAGGCTGACATTTTCAATATACTGAATGCAAACTGGATTTATTGGGTGGGGATTATTTCAGGCTTGGACATGTCAATGATTAGCAACAATATTGATTTGGAGGATTTTTTTGTTTTTTGGTAATGTCAGATTAAAAGAAAAGCTCCCATAGACTTCCATTATAATACATGAGTATTTCCCCATTGACTGTTAATGAGGAAATAGTGACATAAAAATAGAATAAATCTCAACACACACACACACACACACACACACACTCCCACACACCTCAACAAGACTGCTCTCATGAGCTACTGTACATTATTTCTAAATTCACTCTGATCCAGGTGTCTCTTTGAAGCAAGGATCAAAAAAGTCCTTGTTTACATAGAAGGCAGTGCAGATACAAGCATGACCCCCCCTCCTGCTCCCATGAACTAATAACAATAATGTGACCCACAAATCACAGCAAAGCAAAATGTAAACATAGCCTGTGAACACGACTGAATTAAACCAGCTCAAGAGCTGTGTGTTCATTTCTCATCATTCAGTCATGGCACACAGACAGCATAGGTTTGACCAGTTTGAGGCCTTGAAACTAGTCCTTGAAAATGAGGAAGAGATGGAGGATGCCACCACGCCAGAGTCCTCTCCTTACTCCACCTCTGATGAAGAGAGCTCCACCCCTGACTGTGCTTCCCCCCTGGAGTTGGACAGCTCTGAGTCTGCCAGCTCAGTGGTCAGTGAGGAGCCAGAGGAGACAGCAGCTCCAGTGTGGCGGTCAAAGAGCGGGCAGGTAACATGCGCAGCCTCACATCATGAAACCCTCCGTTTCTTCCCTGGACCCTGTCTGCCTCCAGGGCCCACACGCTACGCTGTCAATAGAGTCACCCATGAAGTGAGATCAGCGTGGGATCTTTTCTTCACGGATGAGATCATGGAGGTCATACTGGGGATGACAAATCTCCATGGACAAAGAAACATTCAGCACTGGAGGAACATTGACAGGACCGAGCTGGAGGCGTTGCTCGGCCTGCTCCTTTTGGCAGGAGTTTATAGGTCCCGGAATGAAAGCACCCGCAGCCTCTGGAGCCCTGAGTCTGGTCGGAACATCTTCCCCTCTGTGATGGCCCGGACCAGGTTTGAAATACTCATCGCAGTCCTCCGCTTTGATGATCGCCTCACCAGGCCCCAGCGGCAGCGAAGGGACAAGCTTGCTCCCATAGCTGCTCTTTTTTTATAATATGATGGATGTGTCTGCATATGATGCGTACATCTTGTGGATAGCGATCAATCCAGCCTGGAATGGGATTCGACGCTTTAAGCGCCGCCTCTTCTTGGAAGAGCTTGGAACAGCTCTAGTCACTCCACACCGCCTGCGCCGCAGCCCAATTCCTATCCCACTCGCACCACAAGCGGCCACAGCAGAAGCCGAAGGAGGAGAGGAGGGCGCCGCCGCAGCCACCCCAAGACGCCGTCTGTGCTGGCAGTGTGTCGGGCCTGTCAGACAGCGAAGAAAGGCCTCTGTCACCTGTGCCCAGTGTGGGAAGTACATTTGTAAAGCTCACACTGCCTTTTGCTGCAAGTCCTGTACAGGCAACTAAATTTATGTGGTGAAATTTGCAGCGACAGCTCCACGATGGAGTAGTTCTTCAGTCAGTTCAGTCCAGTAGTTCTTATGGACACACAGACACACGCACGCACTCACACACACACACACACACATATTGAAAAATATGTTCAGTTTATATACTCATTGTGGTTATAAGTTCCCTTTTCATCTGACTTTTCCGTTGTTATCTGCCAATCAATATTGTTGTTGATAATGTGTTTGTGTGTGTGTGTGTGTGCACGTGTGTGTGTGTGTGTGTGTGTGTTTGTGGGCATGTGTGTGTGGGCACGTGTGTGTGTGTATGCATATAGAATATGTTCTGTTGCTTCATGTATTAAGTATTAATGTATTATAATGGAAGTCTATGGGAGCTTTTCTTTTAATCTGACATTACCAAAAGTAAAAAAAATTCCTCCAAATCAATATTGTTGCTAATCATTGACATGTCCAAGCCTAAAATAATCCCCACCCAATAAATCTAGTTTGCATTCAGTATATTGAAAATATCAGCCTTTTTATGTGCTTTTTTAGCCATTTTTTGTCATAGGACCCTATATACTGGCATTTAAAGGGTTAAAAGTCTGAAATTAATTGAATATTTGGTATGGATCATCAGAGGAGAAGTAGAATAGAAGATCTATGCAAAAAAAACTGGAAAAAAATATTAACGGATACTATTTTTATGGTGTTTTTTCCGTGGACATTTTTGTCCTCATCGGGTAAGAGTGTACCTAAATGAGGACCAGACACAAGGGTTAAAACTGTCCAACAACATTACAAAGTGCCAAAATTATCACAGTAACTGAAACCCCCTCAGTCTGCTGAGGGTTAATGATGATCACGTGGGGACACTTGTTAGCTCGTTCCAATGTGTGTTCACTGAATGCTAGGGAGGACAATTGCCTTGCCTCTGCAGGATCCTTCCTGCGAGATCAAGGATCCCTTGACTTTGGGAAACACTCAGTAAGTCTGACTGGCTCTAAAGTCAGTCCACATGTGCAGCCCAGTGTACTTTACAAAAAAGCCTGAAAACCATTCGTGTCCACTTGACCAGATTCTCTGCAATTTTTATTTAAGGTTTGGGTCTGATTTCTTCCAGGTTTGGATAGTTACTAGACATAGCTTATCAAAAGTTATCAAAAGCTTGTTAATGTGTCATTGCATTTGGAAGGTACTGACCAAGCCCTGGAAATGGGCAAAAATGCACAAAAGTGGCACAAGTAAATTCAAAATGGCAGACTTCCTGTTGGGTTTGGAGCATGGCTCCAAGAGGCTTTTTTGAACGTGATTGAGTGTTACAGGTGCCTACCAAGTTTCATACATGCAAGTCAAACCAGCTTTGGGGGCTGCTTAATTGAAATATTCTAGGGGGCGCTGTTGAGCCATCTTGATGCATCAATGCACAAAAATCACATCAGACAACAGGACTTGTGACCTGTGATATGTATGCCACGTTTAGCGAGTTTTCAAGCATCCCTTGTCCCTTCAAAACAGCATCATGTTTAACGGCGAACAAGGCGGTGCCACGGTGACAGCGTGTGATGAAAACTCAAAAGCCAAGACCAAGGTTTGAAGTCGATCGGATGAAATCTCTAGGACTAGTTCGTTCATTTATGACCCCTGGAAATAGCCAAAAATGCATCAAAATTGCACAGTAAATTCAAAATGGCCGACTTCCTGTTGGGTTTACAGCATGCCTCCAAGAGGCTTTTTTGTAGGTCCTGGAGCATTACATAAGCCTGCCGAGTTTCATACATGTAGGTTAAACTGGCTTCAGGGGCTGTTTCCTCAAACTTTTGTAGGGGACGCTACTGAGCCATTTTTTTGGAACCCACGCACGAGACCCTTAAAATATCAAATTTTTCACCAGTTCTGAGATGAAGTTTCATGAGTTTTCGGGTTTTTAGTTTGAATTTACTGTGCAATTTTGATGCATTTTTGGCTATTTCCAGGGGTCATAAATGAACAAACTAGTCCTAGAGATTTCATCCGATCGACTTCAAACCTTGGTCTTGGCTTTTGAGTTTTCATCAAACGCTGTCACCGTGGCACCGCCTTGTTCGCCGTTAAACACGATGTTGTTTTGAAGGGATCAGGGATGTTTGAAAACTCACCAAACATGGTATACATATCACAGGTCACAAGTCCTGTTGTCTGATGTGATTTTTGTGCTTTGATGCATCAAGATGGCTCAACAGCGCCCCCTAGAATATTTCAATTAAGCAGCCCCCAAAGCTGGTTTGACTTGCATGTATGAAACTTGGTAGGCACCCGTAACATTCAATCACGTTCAAAAAAGCCTCTTGGAGCCATGCTCCAAACCCAACAGGAAGTCCGCCATTTTGAATTTACTTGTGCCACTTTTGTGCATTTTGCCAATTTCCAGGGCTTGTAAATTAACGAACTTGTTCCACAGATTTAATCAGATTGGCTCCAAACTTGGTGTATGTAAGCATGTCTACGTTGTGACCAAAAGTTATCACAGGGTTTGCCCAATGTTGAATGGTGTGCCCGCTGCCGAGCGTTGAATCTTGAGGTCTCGCCATGAAAAACAAAATTGCTGTAGCTTTGGCATTAATGATCCTGTCTCCACCAAATTTAACATGCTTCATATTAGTCCCGCCTTGAACATATTTTCACTGCCATATTGCCTGATACTCATAGACCCACCTAGTGGCGACAGGAAGTAGGTCTCATCAAACACTTATTTTTCGATTTATCTGAAAGTTACATGCTGTTGTGTATATTTGATGTACATGATGTATAATTAGTGCGCTCTCCAGCTCCCTCTAGTGGAAAGAGGAAGTGACACAAAATGTGAAATTTGTCATTCCAGCACTGTATCAAGGATATGCAGAGTCACTTCTGCATGTGATGTAACTTTGACAGAAATGATCTGATGTGTCAGAAGGCGTCCTGCCAGCCCCCCTGAGTTGCGTGAAGGCGCGAGGGCCTATTCATCGCTGCTTGCAGCTTTAATTAGGGCCCGAGCGACGACGAAGTCGTCCGTAGCACCCTATTGTAATCACGCTGTTTATTAGGGCCCGAGCGACGACGAAGTTGTCCGAGGACCCTATTGAAATCGTGCTGTTTATTATTATTATTATTATTATTATTATTATTATTGCGACATTTCGTGTCCCAATTTCAGCCCTTTCCCAAATTTGAAAATGCTTCTAACTTTCCAAATTTGTCCGGCCACATCCGAAATTCGATAGTTTTGGGCGGTTGCACATGGTCGGCGCGAAATGCCGAAATAGCGCCCCCTAAAAATTTTCAAAATACCCTCCCCATTGGGGTTAGTTTGTCGTAGGCAAACGGAATTTGGTACACACATGTGTCATACCGAGACGCACAAAAAAGTCTCTTAACGTCATAGTGAAATCCCAACAGGAAGTCGGCCATTTTGTTTTGAATTTTTTCATTCGGCAATTTCCTCAACTTAAATTTGAACGAACTCCTCCTAGCGATTTCGTCCAATCGACTTCATATTGGCTACAGATCATCCTGACAACATACTGATCAAAAGTTATTAAAAGCTTTCCTCTACGGCAAGGGGCGTGGCCGCTAGGGCGTGATAAATTTTGGCAACTTTTCGTTTTCTTAACATCGAGTTTCGACCGGACCTCACACCCACATACTTGATCACAGCAGCTTCAAACTTGCTGGACATGATGAAGGCTCCGCCCCGAATGCCCCAATATGTTAATATCCCCCCTTACTCATAAGCGCCCCCCGGTGGTAACAGGAAGTGACCAGTCTTTACTTTAACATGTACTGATGACACAAACTTGACTGCATCAACTTCACTCCACTTCTAATGCATGCAGAACAAGTTGGTGAAGCTACCTTATGAACGCTGTGACGCTACGTCTAATAGTGTCCGTGTGGCGGCGTGGCGACTATCGATCCCTCGCCACTAAATATGTTTGGCTTTTTGATGGCTTCAACAATCTCATATTCTCATGAAAGTTGATACACAGGTCAAGAATGGCGAGCTCTTGCATCCCATAGGGGCGCCGCCCATGGGGGGGACAAAATGTGTCTATAGCGCCAGCTTGAAATTTTAAAAAACCCTTCCCCATCGGGGTTTTCTTGGAGTAGGAAGATGAAACATCACACCACGTCAGGGTTAACTTACTCTGAGTTTTCACATAACCGTTTCAGTGATGCGCGTTGCTGGCCCCCTGCGGTGGCGCGGGACAGCGAGGGCCCGATCACAGCTACTTGCAGCTTTAATTTGTCTTTGTTCCTTTTCCACATGTTTTGTATATGCAAGACCCGAAGATGACTGTAATATAATGGTGTCATGTGGGACGGGCCAAATGACTGACATGACACTGAAATAAAAAGTAAAAGACAACATCTTTTCATTTGACCCTCCCTGCCTGGTAAACACTCCAGTCTTTCAAACTCCAAACCTCCACTTTTTAACTCAGGTTTTCTGTTAGACATGTGATGTCTACAAGCCCAAGATGACATAACCCTGATGACATCATCATGACATCGTCAGGGTTATTTTATCACACTGAAGAGCACTGTGAAGAAATAAATCTATATACTCTATAAAAATGGAAATAGTCAAGTACCAGTACATTTGAACTGTACTTTAGTACTATTCATGAGTAAATGTGCTTTACTTGGGCTTACTGCCACTAACGCTATGTTATATCCAGTACATGTCAGTATATGATATTTCTATGAAAGCAGAATTGAGACAAAAGCACCACAACGTTTTTTTTATGCCCAGACTAATCCTTAACTCTCATAAAAAGAGCAGCATGGCACAGCAAAGCCATCCAGCCATAACTCACCTTTAGCACTATTTCATTTACAGTAGCAGCATCAGACTCAAAGTAGAGAGGCTTGTAGTCATGGTTGCTGAGATAAGTGAGCTTAAATATTGCATGACCTGTAAGACACAGAGGAAAAGCATGTTAAATGAGACAGGTGGCTGATGACAGAAATGATGCACAGTTGACAGGAATCACTTCTCCCTGTCCACACATCTGCAGCCATGTCTTTCTGTGATCTGAGTACATGTCAGATGTCTTAAGAGTGGAGGATGACGACTGGCTGCAGGATGTGAGCAGGGATGCCCGCGAGTAGACATCTAAACGATTAAACGTCCACCACCTCGCTAGTCAGACGAAATATTAGTCGGTTAAACCTATTAGTTTTTATTTATATACAAGACCACATAACTGTCATGCAGCCTCCCGCCACTAGTGGGTGCTACAGAGCCATCAGACAGCGGTCCCCTTCCCTGCAGTAATGCTCGAGTAGACTGGAGTTTTAACACAGCTCTTTGGGAAATTAGAGAGATGTCCTCTAGCAAAATCAGCGCGGTTTGGAACTACTTTGATTAAGAAAATGAATTCAGCAGCAATTCATCTTTTCTGAGATGTTATATAATTCCTTAACTGTAAGTGAATGTTGTCAGATAGTGTGCAGGGTTACATTCACACTGCATGGTGCAAAATGCCTCTCATTTCGGCTCAAATTTAATTAAAATGAAGATGCTGTTTTATTAACTTTAAAGTGTGTTGCTATCATTTTTGTTGAATAATCGGCAAGGTTCAACGTGCCCCACATTTCAGGGGCAATTTATTTATTTTAGATGTTATTTTAGTGGTTAACTTTTGACTGAGTTGCCGTCATGTTCATATTCCTACCACACGGCACAAAGTGTCTTGTACTTCAGCGGCATTTAGAATCCAACATGGTTGTTGAAAATTGTGATTATAGGCTTCAAAGGGCTCTTATAGGGAAATTTCGGTTTATTTCAACCCGTCTCTTATCGTCCTAAATTTGGTTCAAGTGACTAGTGACATACAGAAAATAGTTAGCATGTTAGCCATTAGCCTAGATACAGCCGAAGCGTCAGACCTGTTAAAACGTAAGAGAACGGGCATACCATTAAGTGCAAAGTTAGTCCACTAAACAAGCTTTTTTCCTCAAAGACCGCCTCATATCGTTAGGATAAATGTCAGAGAACATATAGAAAACGACATGTCAACGTGTTGTCTTACCTTACCGGTGTGGTGCCATGTTTGTTCACAATGTAGCTCTTCTCTCCAAAGCGCGGCCGAAATATTGCGAGAACAAGCAGTGATCTCATAGCATGCCTGAACAAGCAGCAACAGCTGGAAGGCAGAACCGGGCGGTCGCCTCAACAGAGGAGGAGGAGGAGGAGAGAGCGAGGCGCAACAGGTAAAGGAGGAATGGCTGCCACAAGGCTTTAGCTCTGGAGATTGGTGGTGTACCTGTGAATGCTGTGCCCCAGTGCCCACAGAAGCGGAATGCCTCTGTTGCAAGGAATGGGTGCGGTTGCAGCCTTATTTTCAAGGTCTGGATGTGACCGAGGACGAGACACCTCCACCTGGAGTAACGTTAGTATCCAGCTGGGCTTTATCTAGAGCTGGCGAGGTATATTTCGGCTGCGCTTTGGAAAGCAGAGCTAGAGGGATAAACAACAAACATGGCACCACACCGGTAAGGTAAGACAAGTCAACATGTTTACATGTCGTTTTCTGTATGTTCTCTGACATTAATCCTAATGATATGAGGTGGTCTTTGTGGGAAAAAGCTTGTTTAGTGGACTAACTTTGCACTTGAAGGGATGCCCGGTCTCTTACGTTTTAACAGGTCTGACGCTACGGCTGTATCTAGGCTAACGGCTAACATGCTAACTATTATCTATATGTCACTAGTCACTTGAACCAAATTTAGAGCGATAGGAGACGGGTTGAAATAAACCAAAATTTCCCTTTAATGCACACAATAGTTTTTAGGACAATGCTTCATATACTTAATAAATTGTGCTAAATGTTTTCTGAGTGTTTTCTCTTTTTTTGACTAGTCCACTAGTCTTAATTAAAATTTTCGTTTGGTCAACAGGGAAATTAGTCGCCAGGAACATCCCTACATGTGAGCAGGGCAAAAAAAAAAAAAAAAAAAAAAAAAAACGGGCATATTGCAAGTGATCATGATGTATAATTAGATTATGTGCCTGTGCCCATCTGTGTGCCCAGGGGCATATACGTCTTAAAATGATGTGTGGTCAGGAGCATTGTTGGTGCCTTGCTATTTTGAGGCAGCTGAAAGCTATTGCACTACACAAGTTGATCTTTGACCTTTTGGATATAAAATGTCATCACTTCATCATTTTATCTCATTACACATTTGTGAGAAATTCTGTCATAATCAGCGTACTAAGTCTTGAGTTATGGCTAAACATGTTCCATGAGGTCACAGTGACCTTGACTTTCCAACTGCAACCACCAAATTCTAATCAGTTTATCCTTGAGTCCAAGTTGACATTTGTGCCAAATTTGAGGATATTCCCTCAAGATGTTCCTGAGACACTGTGTTAATGAGAATGGATGAACGGATGAATGGACTGACAGATAGACAACTTGAAAACATAATGCCTTAAATTTTTGGCCTTAGCTATTGCCAGCACAGAGGCATTAAAGAGTTTGTTGAAAAAACCCTGTAGATGTATGTTTTCTGTGTTTTTACATAATCTTGATTGTAGCATTTGTTTGTGTATGTGAATGTGTGTAAACAAGCATTGAGGAACGTGGTTTCTACTGTGAATTTCATGTGTAGATGTGGAAAGTGAGACACTGTTTTTGTGGGCCACTCACTGGGGCTTCTTTCCTCTACAAGGTCACAGGCACAAAGATGGTCTGAGTCAATAGAGATGGGTTTCTGCCGAATCCAGAACTTAGTACTGGCCTTCTGACTGGTGACAGGATCAATCTCCACTTTCTCACCTGAAATGCCTTAAGAAACAGTTGTATGAACACATGACCACACAGAGAACCACCCATTGTTTGGACTACAAGCAAAAGAGCACCTGAATACAGTATGTTGTCATTTTACATATGCTGTCATGTACAAAAAGACCCAAAATGAACACTGTAAGCAGATAACTTGATTACTGTAAGCAAATTATTTTGACAGTGTTTGTATAGGAAAGATTCTATTGATCCATATAAGCGTTTGATTACTGTAACTGTGATCGCTATCAGCTGTTTCCACTGTGTGTGATAGGTGAGGGGATGATACAGTCATTAGTGTAGAGGGTAAACAGGAAAGGATTTGGGACAAACTTTTGGAGCTGGAGAAAAATTATGCATATTTAAGTACAGTCTGCAGTATGTACCTAGCTGGACATCTGTGGTGAAGCGCAGCTTGTGGATCATGCTGATCTTAAAGGACTTATAGTGGTGACTGCTCAACATGTCTTGAACTGTGGTGATGTCAATGGGAGGGTCTTCCTCAGAGCTCTCCTCGCCCCTGGAGCCTTGAGACAGAAGAGAAATCAATTAAAAAAAAAAAAAAAAAAAAGAGAATTATCGCCTTGCGGTTGTATGCCTTAGTGATTCTGTCAATGTCAAGTTGCAAAAACATGGATGCTTCACAGCAAGGTTTCAAGGTGGACATCCAAGATGAATGGACCAACTGTCACCCCTTCTGTTCCGAGGAATGGTGTTGAATAGTGGCCAGAAGTTTTTTTGCAGAACATTATGATGTCACAGTGAAGTTGACCTTTGACCGTTTGGAAATAAAATGTGATAATTTCATCATTCAATTCAATTACACATTTATGTGAAATTGTGTCATAATCAGCATATGAATAATTGAGTTTTGGCTAAAAACATACTTTGTGAAGTCACAGCGACATTGATCTTTCACCTTGAACCACCAAATCCTAATCTCGTTCTTGAGTCCAAGTGGACATTTATACCAAATTTGAAGACTTTCCCTCAAGGTGTTCTTGAGATTGCCTGGCATTGCCAGACCCAATTTGCAAAACACGAATGGGTCCGGACATGGACTGTACATTTCCTCTATTCACGAGGGGCGGTATCAATTGCTGTCACTCATAGTGCCCCTTCACACAATTTGAAAGACAAAAAAACAATCAGAGTAAATGAAATGTGTGGCGTAGACTAGCACAACGCCACTGTAAACAGACCGGCAAGCTGCAGCGGAGATGAGCTGTGATGATGTCTGGGAAAGAGTGTTGCCGTCTTTGCTGATTTCCTCCTCACTGTCGATTCTGAGTTGCATGGTTGTGATTCCCAGCTTGGTTGCTTCCCTAACCTGCTCCTTCATGAGAGCAACTAGCTGAGAAACAACAGTCCCATCTTTTTCCAGATCAACAGAGCCAGTTGGTATATCAAACTTTTACCAAGCCCCGTAGGAAGGAAGGGAAACACATCCTTTTTTTCAATAGAAGCTTTCAGTTCAGCCGCTTGTTCTGCTTTTAAAGAAAATATACATTCCAGTTCGTTCAACACATTCCAACGCAGTTTCAAAATCAGTAGCCATGTTGGTTGTTTACGAAATGCATTCACTCCGCCCCTTGTCCCTCCTATTCTGATGACGTGATTTCAAATAACCCGCCCCAAAGTAATAAACAGTTGTGATTGGCTCGGTAAGCTTGAACCGATGCCAGAATGCACATTTATGATTGCATGGCCAGACTGATCTGCGGAGTGAAATAGAATATGAGCTCGCGAGATTAGGATGGTTTCACCAGGCTATTCTTGAGATACCATGTTGACATGAATGAGACAGATGGGGTCAAACTTGCCTTGACCTTTGACCACCACATTCTGATCAGTTCATCCTTGAGTAAAAGTGGATCTTTGTGCCAAATTTGAAGAAATTCCCTCAAGGTGTTTTGAGATATGACATTCAGGAGAAGAAGACAGAGGCAAGGTCACACAGGCATTGACCTTTGATCACCAAAATCTAATTAGTTAATTTTTGAGTCCAAGTGGATGTTTGTGACAAATTTAACACATGACCTATCACTGATGAGTAGGGCTGCACAATTCTGCTGTGTTTATTTTGGGGACATCTAGTAAGTGCACATTTATCTATGTAACAACTACGGGGGGGGGGGGGGGGGGGGGGGGGGGGGGGGGGGGGGGGGGGGGGGGGCATATTTTTGATGTAAATAAATCTATAACAGCAGAGAAATATGTGGTGAAAAGAAAAAACTTCTTAAGGACAACAAAATATGTTAGAGTTGTGGAAACTTAGCAATGCTGGGGACGTCCAAATATATATATATATATATATATATCTGCACAGTTTTCACAGCTTTGAAATTTGCATCACCTGACTTTTCCTAATGATTGTGAATAAGCCGTAGCCCTGACAAGCTAATTAAGGTCTGAGTATGATAAACGTTGCCTGAGCATGTTTCATCTTTAACGTCATGCCTTTTGGAGTTCTGTTTATGTTCTACTTACTTAACCATTCACAGTAAATGAAATTTTGACCATGGGTGCCCAAACTTTTGCATGCTACCATACAACCTCTGTCAGATAAAACATGAAGTGAAGCTGGCGGAGTGTTACCAGCTGTGGAGCCATTCGTTGGGAAGATAAGGCAGTTGTCGTTATCAGGGAAGTCAACTGACCTACTGGATTACTTACTGTTTTCTCTGACCAGGCAAAACTCCAGGGTGCTCTGGCTCTCCAGTGTCGAGTCCAGGTCAACTGCCACATTTGGCTCAGTTTGCCTCTCCAGACGGTACATGGGTCCTGTTGAAGAATGATGCAGTGAAAACGCAGCAAGACACCTTAACTTTTTCAAAGTTTTTAAGTTAGGTGTGGAAGAACTCTCATTCTTGTTTATGAAGTAACATTTCATCATAATGGATAATTCTGTTTTACATGGTGGGTTTATTTTCAGTTCATTTTTTGGCCAGCAGTCCTATTGGTAATAATAAGGCACTGACAAACAGAGTTGACTGTTGGATTGATCAACCTGTCTGTCTGATAGCTCATATTTGTTGGCTTCTCATCTCTGACTTCTTTTTGGTGATGTCACCATGTTTTAACCACACAGCTAATAGGAATAGTTATGATCATAAGACTTTCTTGTGCCTGCTTTTCCCAGCACTGTACACTATCAGATAACAGCATATGATACAGCCCGCAGTAACAACATAAACAACATCATATACAGTAGCACACAGTAACAACATGCAATGACAGACAGCAGTAAGGCCTGTTTAGTGAGGCCTGTACAGTGAAGTGTGCTTCTTAACTATTGCTTTATTCACATACTCTTGTCACAGTGGGGTATTTACAGATGTATTTCATATCATAGAACAAAATGTGAAAGTGTCTGTAGCTTGTATTAACAGACCTTAATTCAGGCATCTAACCAAAAGCCCATTCAAAAAGCCCATCGACTTCAAGACAAGGGAACCGCAGCTGCTAATATGCTGACTTCCACACCTTAGTATTCATTTGGAGTTCTACTGACTATTACGTGTTACAATATCAGAAAAGGTGCCGTCACCCTTATGAGAAGATGGAAATAAGATGCCCATTAAAACTGAGGTGACTATTAATTGCTTCAATGTCAGAATGGGTGCCGCCACAATAGACGTCAACAAACATTACTAGCTGCGCGCACATCTAGGGGGAAAAACGCTTTGGTTGCTGTTCACAAGGTTGTAATCAGCCATTGTAAACAGCAGATTTGGCATTGTTTGTAAGTTCTTGTTGACTCAACAGTAAAGTGCCGTTTTGGAGTTAGATCTGTTGTCTTTCATTTGCATATTCATACATCATTATGGAAATTGTTAATTAATTATAATTGACAATTCGGGTAACATTTTATATTAAGGTACTGTAATAAGCGCTAATTAATGCTTAATAAGCACAAATTAACAGTTAATAAGCACTTATAAGACGGTGTAAGATGCTTATAAACATTAATAAGACAGTGTTTATTACAGCATAACTGACTGAGTTATAATTGCTTATAGAGGCATTATAAACACGTAATAGAAACTTTGGTAAGTTTATAAACCTATACTAAATATTAATAAGATGTCTATTTACATGAATTATAATTTATAAGGGTTAATTATATAATAATAACCACATTTATTACTGATTTATAAGACAATATAAGACCCTATAATATGAAATTAATAAGGTGTTCATTAACATTAATGAGACTGTAAGAAGTTAATATAAATACCATATTACAGTTAATAATGCTTAATTATGCACTTATTAATAGTAAATAATGATCCTTTGCAGCTACCGGATCTAAAGTGGGAACAGTGTTGTATAAAGGTTAATAAACTATTAATATGCACTTATTAACAGCTCATAATGCATCTTTGCAGCTACTGGATCTAAAGTGGGAACAGTGTTGTATAAAGGCTAATAAATTATTAACTGCACTTATTAAGAGCTCATAAGGCATCTTTGCAGCTACTGGATCTAAAGTGGGAACAGTGTAGTATAAACATTAATAAATTCTTAATATGCACTTATTAACAGCTCATAATGCATCTTTGCAGCTACTGGATCTAAAGTGGGAACAGTGCTTTGTTGACATTCATAAACTATTATGCACTCACTGAAGTTAATAATTCTATTAATTATGTACCTATTGCAACATCCAGATATCAATCATTATTTCAACATTAAAGAATTCATGAGTTATTTGAACTTAAAAATTTGAGCAGATTGATTCAGAGTTAGCTGCTTTATTCACTCGTGACGAGAATTCAGCCTACCAGTCGTGGTAAAAACACAACATAAGGACATATTTCCTTTTCATATTGATTTTTTAATGCAACCACTATTGTCAAAAACAGGAAAAAAGGATTGGAAACCCTAATAGTTGAGTTCTAAAAAAATGACAGACCTGAGTTAATTTGGCTTTTTCAAAAGATTTGTTACTGAGATTGACTGTTCGTGAGTACAGTGTTCCACAAAGCTCCCTGTAACCCATCAGTTTTATGAAAGTGAGTGACAAAAGTCTCAACATCGTCCAGACCAAAGGTGGCCAGGTCAGTGATGTCTTCAGGCCAGTTGCTTAAGTCAAACATGGTGGCAGCGGCCTTCAAGACACCCTTATCAAGATTGTCAAACTGCGTGGTGAGGTTGTCACAGAAGCCATTGATTAGTTTATCTTTCACTTTGTGGAAGTCATCATCATCCACTTGTTTCCTGTTGAGTTTTACACCACAGAAGGTGTTCCCGGGAAAAGGTCCCACTTCATCCAGGAACTGCTTCAGATGCTGACCTGGGACTGTCTGAAATACAGAAGAAAAAAACTTTCACTGTCCCGATTGCTAAACATACACCGTAGCATAATTCCTCTCTAGGGAGTTTATTTTGTTTACCTGCATGGCTACAAGAGCCAGGGTCGTCTTCTGCAGTCCATCTGACACCATCTGCAATGTCAGCCCATCCCTCTGAAAGAGAAGAATTAAACCTATAAACACATTTAATCTAACTTCCCTTGTTTTTAATCCACAGCCTAGTACTGAATTACTCTCAGTGGTTTCACAAGAGTGATAATAAAACACTTACACACTGAGCCTGATATAAACTTCAATTGCCAAAATGTATGAAATGTTCCTTTAACCTTACTGACAGAGGAATGAAGTCCATGGCGTTAGCAAATCAGCAGGAGTTAGCATGAACATGACGCAGCCTATATCCATTAGCCTGCTCAACATAACACACAGCTTATCGATGCTCCTAACGTATTCACTCTGCTCATTCTGCTTCACACATTCACTGTCACTCTTGTATCTCAACCACATGCATCTTAACATACATTTCACTCACTTTACCTCACACAGAACGTCATTAGCGACGCAATTAGCTACCAAAGCTATTTCTAGTGGCACCCTCCACACGCCGCAAAGCACACACACACACACACACACACACACACACACTTTCTCTTAATCACGGTCAAAGTCAATGTCTCTGAGTGTCACAGTTACACACTAAGGTTCTGCTTAAACATACTACTGTTATCTGGGTGTTCATTACACTCAGCTTATCTGTAGGAAATTTAGAAACATGACTGGCTGCTAGTTCAAGTATGACCTTCATCTCTGTAGCTAAAGTTGCTAGCCTAATTATTACTGACTGAATGAACCGAGTAACTGTTACACCTCTTCTGATTAACTGTAACGTTATCATCATTATCATAAACATCAAAATTTAGAACACAGTCATATTTTATAACTTTGTAAGGCCATCATGTACATGATTAGCTGAGTTGCTAGTGTTAGCTGTTGCAAAGAACTAGAACTAGCTAAAGATCAACAAGCTAACATTAGCTAATAGCCTACTTTAACAAACTAACTTACCACAGGGGCAGAAACAGATGAAACATCGTCTTCAGAGTCCTGAAGGCAAGTGTCGCATCCTACTCCAACTGGAGCAGCACTGGAGGAGTTTGCATCAGCTTTTTCAACCATCTCAGCATTTCTAGGCTCTGTGCTCTGATGTGGAGTGGCGAGTATAGGTGGCGAGTGGCACCTATGCATCCATGCAGCGAGTTGAGTTCTGTGTGTGTGCATGCACGCGCGTGTGTTTAGCCAGATCAGGTGCAGCAAAAGCCACTGTGTTTTTGTTGTTCATAGTTTTTACATCATCTTTGTGTCCCAGTAGCAATTTTTATAGTCTCCGGGACGTCGGGACACCGTTAGTTTCGAGCCCTGAGAGCATATTAATAATTTATTAACCTTTATATGACACTGTTCCCACTTTAGATCCAGTAGCTGCAAAGGATCATTATTAACCTTATTAATAACACCTTATTAATTTAATCTGATAGGGTCTTACAGTGTCTTATAAACCAGTAATAAATGTGGCTATTCTATAATTAACCCTTATAAATCATAATTAATGTAAATAGACATCGTATTATTATAATTATGCTATAATCAATTATAGTCTTATTAATGGTAACATCTTATATCTCCTTATTTGACCATGGCTACATTTAATGTTATATGCACACAAATACCTATTATTCCATATATGCAGTATTCCTAATTTGATGCAGGTCATATCAACAGCATATTCAGTTTGGATATTACGAATTTCCAAAACTGAGCATTTTCCGATTTGGACATGTGGGATATTATTCCCATTATGCCAATATTATTCAGGTTTTTCTATCTCCACAACACTGTCAGTGCTAGAGAAAGGTTTGGAAGCACACATCATCAGAGGTTTGTATTTCTTTAAACAAAACACAATCATTTTGGGCTGCTAAGCCCAGGATGAACTGACACTACCATTGCAAAATAGTGTTGGGGGGAACTTGTTATGGTGGAAAATTTGCACCTGGATATGTAAGCACTGTCATTTAAAATGGCTAATTCTATACAAAAGTGAGCACCACAAAAACAGTAACAGAAAGACAAACATAATTTGATAATTGGTGCCCTAGAGGCAAAGCCTGACTATACTTTAGCTCTGGAGGAACTCAAGTCATCTTGGTGCGGAGAAAACTTTCTCATCATTTCTTCTGGCTTTGTCTGAGAAGGGGTGAAGCAATGTATTGTAAAGCTTGCAACACCTGTCACTTAACTGGAAAGCCTGACCAACAGATTTGACAAGCTCCATTGTACCCGCTTCCAGTGGTTGAGAAGTACATCTCTAGGTTCCTATTGACAGTGATGTGTAAAAGTACTATGTGCTCCTGCTGCTTTTCCTTTCCCTCCATTAAAACCAAACCTCTATGGAAGGCGCTGACTTTCTTTATGACTACCTTTGCTGTCCCAAAGTGGTGTAAACTGACCAGGGGAGTCATTTCATGTCTCACACTTTTTCTCAGGTGGTAAAACAGTTGGGGATCAAACATCAGGGGTCCAGTGCATACCATCCAGAGTCTCAAGGAGCCCTTAAACATTTTCATCACACATTAAAGTCTTTGTTGCGTTCCTATTGTACTGAACTCTTTCATGGTTGGGAAGAGGGCCTGCCTTGGTCAGTGTCACAGGGGAGCACAGGTTTCTGTCCTATTGACCTGGGCCCGTATTCACAAAGATTCTCAGAGTCCTCTCAGAGAGCTCCTAACTTAGCCTAAAAATTCCTAGAAAGGAATCTTAGCTTAAGAGTGATTCCGGAAGTTTCTGAGAGCAACTCTGAGCAAGGAGGGGACAGAAACTTTTATCCTAGTGAGGAGGTGTGGTTGACCCCATTGCTAGGTATGATGCAGTCTTCTAAAAGCTGTGATTGGTTGTTACAAAGAGGAAGAAAAAAAAAACAAAAAAGAACAACAAATGTGCTCCTAGTAATGAATCGACAGTGAAATCAACCGATCATAGAACTTAGACTGTATTAAGAAATGTGTAATCGTGAAAATAATTTTATGTCATGATGATGAAACTCAGCAAAATTAAATTAATTGTTACACAGCTTCAAAATGTTTGAATGTACCTCATTCACATGCCAATTATCATATTGATTTGCTTATTGTTATGTTTACTTGCCATGCTGGTAATTTTACTACTTAATCTATTTGATATTAATGGTGGACGCAGACTCAGCTGTCAGCAATTACTGTGACTGCTGACCTCCTTGTAAAAAGCGGTTTGATTTGGCAGAATGACAAAAACAATGAATGAAATGGAAAAAAAAGAATGTGAAAGCCGAACTGGACAGAAGAGCAGTGCCTGCTGTTGGCACAGCTCGTGGAGGAGAACAAAGGAGTTTTAAGAGGGAAATTCGGTCCCGGGATCACGGCACAAGGGAAGAGGCAGACTTGGGAGCACACTGCCCGACACATCAATGCATTGTTCCCTCTCCTTTTACGCACAAGCGATGAGCCTGATAATGTGTCAAACCATGCAAATGATTTTCTCTGCCTACTGTATATTGCCTGTGCTACTGCTCACAAATGTCTTAGCTGTGCAAAGAAAAAAATGAAGGAGCTTTTTGAACGCAAAACACAGAACCTGTCTATATAAGCCAGGGGATGAAGTTTTGGCTCTGTCACCTGTTGTACGGTCACCATTTGAGGCAAAGTGGGCCTATAAAAAACAATATGTTAGACAGGGATTATTTAGTATACACTCCAGATGAAAGGAAGAATGTGCAGTGGTACCATGTGAACTTATTTAAGCCCTATCATTCTGCTCACTCAGCCACTGAGGTAAAAGGTGGTGGTTTCAACAGACAGTGTCACACTGGAGTTGATAATGTCAGTGGCCAAAGTTGGTGTTGGGCCTTCAGATGATTTTTATGTTCCACCTGAGCCTATCCTTACAGGTCAAGTCAACAATTCTGATTACCTGCACCACCTCTACAGTGAGCTGGGTGACAGGGTGCCGGGTCATTGACAATGACATACACGTGGGGGATGCTCAGCTTGTGAGACAACGTTCCTACAGGCTGCCCAAAGACAAGCCTAAGCGGATGGAAAAAGAGGCAGAGTACATATTAGAACATGGGATAGCAGAACCAGCACACTCTAGCTGGGCTATTTCCATGTCTGCTGGCAGATAAGGCTGATGTGTGCTGATTTTGTACAGACTTCAGAAAGATTTATGTTGCATCAAAATAAGACCTGAAATAAGGTTCTTCTTTTTCATCTGAATTCAGTGCATCTCCTAGAAGCAAAATATAAATTGTCCCTAAAATATAAGCTAACTAAAAATTAAATCCCATCACCATGAGTTGAGTGCTTCTTTTCAGATTTTAATGCATTGGGGATGCAGGACGTGTACCTAGCAACATCACTGTGCTTTACTCAGCCTTAAGCTTCGTGTGGTCCAAGAAACAAGCAATATCTGAAAGCATGCACAGAAAAACTAAACATATTGCAAGCACATCTGAAAAAACTCAAATTATTCATCACTGATGAAGTGGATATGGTTGAGGCAGATCTGCTTTATCACATTCAATGCTGCCTACAACATATTAGAGGCCTAACAGATCCCGACTCTCCCGTTGGAGGCATCAGCATTGAAGCTGTTGGCAAACTGTTCCAGCTAAAGCCAGCTGAACAAAGTCACGTATCTGAACTTACCTCAGACGGCTATGCCAGACTGCATGGGTTGCTGTGGGAGGAAAACTTTCAAATGATGCAACTCACTGAAAACATGCGTCACAAGGAAGTTCAAAATGGTTAACAGACCTGCATTTGTGTAAAGCCTTTCTAGTTTTCCCACACATTTCTTTTGCATAACTGCTTTTGAGAGTCCACACAAACAGTTGTTCAGAAGCGGACACCAAACTGCTTTAATCAAGAAATCTAAAAAAGAGATGCTTTGTATCCAGCTGAAGCCCTGCATGTATTTAGGACAAACAAGAGGTCAGTGGGCACAACTTGGAATGTTATTTTAATGTCACTGATACAAAGAAAGATATGTAGACTGGTCTTCCTAAAAGTTGCTATTCTCTCCAAGCCCTCAGATACTGGATTGCGAACAATTGTGTCTGTAGTAACTGGAGCTAGAGTAATGGTGACCGTGAACATCAATTCAATTCAATTTTATTCAACCCAATAGACATCAACATCATCTCCAGAAACTCTCACAGTCCAAAAGCATTGTTTCACTCAATAAATTCAGTCCTCAACCCCACTGTTGCTAACTGTCCTTTCTCGACCAGAGCCATTTGTGAAGTATTTGTAAACTTTTTTTCCTCAAAAATTAATCACATTCAGTCAAACATTTCATCACCTGCCAGTGATCCCTCCATGGTGTCTACCTGCTCTGCCATCTTTACTGACTTTCAGCCTGTGTCTCTGTCCAACATTTATGATATCATCTCAGCCACTAAATCCACAACCTGCCCCCTGAACATTGTTCCTACCCTCCTCTTAAAAGCTGTGTTGGAGACAGTAGGTCCCACAATCTCTCTCATTATCAATAGTAGTCACACAAATGGAACTGTACCATCCTGTTTTAAACAGGCTATTGTTCAGCCTCTCATTAAAAAGCCAAACCTTGACACCTCTGTATTAAACGATTTTCATCCCATCTCCAAGCTCCCATTCCTGTCCAAAGTACTGGAGAAAACTGTCTACTCTCAGCTTGTGTCTCATCTAGCTAACAACAACATCATGAAGACTTTTCAGTCAGGTTTTAGGGCTCGACACAGCACAGAATCTGCCCTTCTTAAAGTGTCAAATGACTTATTGCTGTCTTTAGATAGAGGCAAATGTGCCATTTTAATACTATTAGACCTCAATGTGGCCATTGACACGGTTGATCATTGTATATTATTGAACCGTCTCCAAGAAATGGTTGGTATCCAGGGAACTGCCCTCAAATGGTTTGCCTCCTATTTATCGGACAGGTCTTTTCTGTTGAGACTAGGGGGCATATCCTCCTCATCTGCCCATATCACTTGTGGTGTAGTTCAAGGTTCCTTCTTAAGCCTGATTTATGGTCCTGCGGCGTACCTACGACGTACCTACATCGTTGCCATGACGCCGTCGTGAACCCTTCGAACTTCTCCATCACTCCAATTCGTCGCGGTGCAATTCACCGCCAGAGCGGTAGGAGGCTGCGTTCCTTTCCTGAATGGTTATCGTTGTCTGGAGTTGATTCTTCGTTTAGCTTCTGCCTTTTCCGGTCACAGAGAATTGCACGCGTAGCACGGACAGAGGGCTCCGTCCGTATCCATATCCGTATCCGTATTGAATGTTGAGCATAAATGGGCCTTAATACTGCAACATCTACATCACAACAGAAGATGTTTAAAGATGGCCCAGGGGATTCCAGCATCCATCCTGAATAGCCTCCAGGATGTGAAATCCTGGATGGCAACAAACTGTCTTTAGTTAAACAATAACAGAACAGAGGTTATTGTTTTTGGTGTCCCCAAAAACACAGCCAGCATAGTCAGTCACTTAGGACCTTAGTAGCTCAGTCCATAGGGACCTGGGTTGGGAACCGGAGGGTCGCCAGTTCAAGTTCCCGTCCGGACCAAATACGGAGTGTGGACTGGTGGTTGGAGAGGTACCAGTTCACCTCCTGGGTGTGCATCACATCATGATTCAGGGTGCAAAAATCACAAAAAATGTCTGTGAAATCCCAGGGGTACTGCACTGACTATCCTTGAAATAGAAATAAGCGAGAATAATCAGGTAAGGTTGTTTTTTTTGTTTTTTTTTTTCTTTTTTTGAAGGATGGCCCCACAGTGTCAGACTCTGAAAAACCCGGTTTTACACTGTGCCTTGTACTGCCGTAAAATATTAATTTCCCAAAGAGGATCAATACAGTCTTATCAGTCAAAAAATGAATACAAAGAATCTGAAATAAAATAATTAGAACTAAGCCATCCCTCTTAATTGCAGGTGTGTGTTGTGAGATTTAAAGATTAAAATTAAATTAATGGAAATGAAAATAATAAACATATATCATTGACTCAATATTACTATTTACTATATTCAGGTTTGCTGATCAAATTCTGATCACATGACCAATTTGCCACTGTAAGCCAGGAACCACTATTCCAACACAGCAACACTGGCCTGTGCTTGTATAGATTCCAAAACACATGGGACAAGATGTTAAAGTCCTTTGTGCAAACACATACAAGAGTTCATTGGTAGTAGATATGTTAAGTTGTAAATTTGGGATGCATCTTCAGTAGTGTTCCGGCCATTCACACTATACACACATGGACAAAATTGTTGGTACCCTTCTGTTAAAGAAAAAAAAACCCCACAATGGTCACTGAAACAACTTGAAACTGACAAAAGTAATAATAAATAAAATTTTACTGAAATTTAACTAAATCAGAAGGGGCATCATCATTTTTGTCCAGGCCAGTTTAATTAGTTTGTTTTTTAAAATTATTCTGTTGAACCACAATCCTAAAGCAATGTCTGATTTTCATTAGGTGATTTTCAGTAAATTTTTATTTATTATTGCTTTTGTCAGTTTCAAGTTATTTCAGTGACCATTGTGGGTTTTTCTATCTTACATAGAAGGGTACCAACAATTTTGTCCATGTGTGTACACCCTCACCAAAGGCAGCCAGCTACAGGGTGATCAGTCCTGAGCTTGCATCCCATGCCCAATTGTTCATTATTATTTATTATCATTTATGATTAATTATCGCTGGCTCTGGCCCCTGATTCCCAGGTCCCCCAGTAGTTTGGTGGTAGATGTTGCCACAAACCCTCTGTAACCAACCTCCACTGGGCGGACTTCTGTTTTCCAGCCACGATGTTGAGCTTAAGCAGCTAGTTCGGCATAGCGCAGGTGTTTTCGCTCATATGCCTAAGGTGGTGGTGGCAATCTCTGGAGGAAACACAAGCTGCTGTCCGATATCCACCAGCAATTTCCAGTCACGAGCTAAGCCAAGCTGGCCTCTCTCCAATGGTGTGGAGCTGCTCCTGCTTATTTTAGCCCCCTCACAGACAAAGGCTGTTGTCCATGGGGGGTAAGAGAACGTGTGTATGAGAGCATGAAGAGGATGAATCTGACTCTTATGAGTAAATACAGTAAATGATCAATACTTACCTAAATGTAAATGAGACAAAGGCCCTTTTCTGTTTCTGTGTGAGGATGTACACACATCTGTGTGGGTGTGGGTGTGTGTGTATTAGGGGTGTCCCTGACTAAGAATTTTCATAGTCGAATCTGATTTGACAGATTTTTCCTTTAGCAGACTAATCATCGAATCATGTCGTTTTCCCCCTCACTGATTAATGAGCTCATTTGCGTCAGTTTCCGCTTCAGAGGAAAGAGCCAAAACACCCAAATAAACAAATTTAATTCTTCAGTTGGGGCGCCACGGTGGTGTGGTGGTTAGCACTGTCGCCTCACTGCAAGAGGGTTGCCGGTTCAAGCCCTTCTGTGCGGAGTTTGCATGTTCTCCCCGTGTAAGCATGGGTTCTCTCGAGCACTCCGGCTTCCTCCCACAGTCCAAAGACATGCAGATTGGGGACTAGGTTAATTGATAACTTGATAACTGTGAATGTGAGCGTGAATGGTTGTTTGTCTCTATGTGTCAGCCCTGCGATAGTCTGGTGACCTGTCCAGGGTATACCCTGCCTCTCGCGCGATGTCAGCTGGGATAGGCTTTGCTAGGCTTTGCTAGGCTAGGCCTTGATGCTGCTCTGATGGTCCTGCAGCGCACGCACTCACCTCAGTTTATTTAGATCGAGCAACTGGGTGATTTATTCATGCGTAGTAATGATTATGCCAACTGATTAAACGCATGCGTCATTTTCAATTTTTCATTAACAGAAATTAGGCTGATGTTTGTATCAAAATAGGCATTATATCAGGAATTACTAGAAAACAAATACATTCTATGTCAAATCAAGATGTTCAGCAGCAGTGAGCACCCCCATATAGTCAGAATGGTACAGTCTTGTTTCATGTCCACATTTTGCGACGATTCGATGGTGAGACTGGCAGTCGAATCAGACTTCTCCGAATCGAATCACGGGGTCACCCCTAGTGTGTATATATGGTAGGAGGGTTGATTGATTCAGTTACCATCTGAGAATTTTGCCACAGACAGCAGTAAACAACCTCGTCGCCTTTTTTCATATGCTAATCCTTGGACTTGAAGCCCGAAACCGGCTCGCCCAACATCATCACATACAATGCTGGGTCCGAGCCCGACTGAACCCAAGTTTTTTTTTTTTTAAACGGAAGGGGGAAAAAAATCATGCTCCCCCTGTGCGCCTCAGCAGCCTGGCTTCCCTGGCTCAAATACAGTATCTTCAGTCACTTAAAGTCAACCAATCATTCATGTCCCAAAATAGTATTACCAGGAAGGCTTCAACGTCAGCCTGGGGGAGAGCAACCATTGCGCATCATGTACCGCTGCACTTTATGAGCTGTTCTCAACACTTTTCCTGCACCTGAATGCTGACTGACTGAACTTCGCTCACACTTCACAGCAGCATATCTTGTTTCAGTATTATTTTTTTCGTCAGAACAGAATTCAGCATTCTTTATTTTTATAATTCATATATTCTTCTTGCTTAATTATTATAGCCCTATTATCTTCCCCCTTACACACACACAGCACACGATACTTTAACTTCAACTCAACTCACTTTATTAAAAACGGTAACTATAACCTTCAAACTTCAACAACGTAACATTGAAAAATGAATGGACTTGGAATAATCTTAACAGACATGCACATTTTCTTCCTCACAGGCTGCTGAATATCTGTTTAACCTTTGATAATTAAACATTTACTCTTTAATAATTGGCCCAAGATGTGGCACAGCTTACAGCAAATTGGAAATGATGGATTAGCTACATATTTACAAGTAGAGACAATGTTGATAATTGATTGATTGCTCTCTCTCTCTCTCTCTCTCCCTCTCTCCTTCTGTGCACCTTCTGTGCGCACCCCCCTACCCTCCCGTCCATTGTCAGCTATTGCCACACATAGACTGTAAATGTTATTCTGTGGGAAACACTGATGTCTACAACTTCCATGACTACAAATGAGAGGACAGGGTGGTAAATGATACAAGTGTCATTACCTGAGCCCTTCTGTGAGCCTTTCCTCTTCTTGAGTGCTTTCTGGAGAATTTCTTTCATGGTTACCTTCAGACTGTCCACAGGGATTAAAGAGAAACCATGAGCAGCATTTCTAAAAAGGAAAAAAGCAGACAAGGTTGAGAACACTTCTGCATTTATCTTAATCATCCAGACAGACAAAATGTAGTAAATCACACTCCACTACAAGTAAAGACACCAGGCTGTTCATCTTAATTCTGAATAGACATGTGAGCCTCTAGTACAACTGGGGGTGGGTAGTATTGCATTACAAGTAACAAGCACTTAAGTAAATAAGTAGCTTTTTTAAGGAACGAGTACTTCTTTTGTTACTATATATATACTTTACTCAAGTATATTTTTGTGCCAGTAATCTAATTTACTTGTCTGTTTCAGACACATGTAACCTGTACAGTATTGTGACTTTGAAGAAAAATGTACCACAATGTATGACCAAATAATGGAAAAATTCTGAGAAGTCCAAGGTGATCCTTTTCTATTTCTTGGCACTGTATATACTCCACAGTACAATGCGAAAAAAGGTTGTTTGTTAGTAGTCAGCAGGTCCAGACCTGCATCACTACACATTAATCAATTTGTGCCACAGCCATGAAGACCTGCAATATACGATTAATGGGCTGCTAAGACTGGATATCCATTGAAAACCAAGCTCTGGTACCAATGCCAATAGTTTTTTGATACGCTGCTTTAAGAAACAAACAGTTTTCTAGACTATGACTACAACTTAATACTTGAAAGAACAGTTGCAGCTAAGGTCTACACTCACCTTTGACATAATCTGTTTGAACAAATTTTTGTCCAGTTTTCGTTCCTTTCATGGTATGGAGACAGCCTTGGTAAAAATCACTAATGATCTCTTAATGGCAGCTGACTCTGGTCTTTTAACCATTCTCATTCTTCTCAATCTGAGTGCAGCCTTCGATACCATTTCACATAAGATCATTCCAGAAAGACTAGCTAGCATTGGCATCACTGGCGCCAAACTTGCTTGGTTTAAGTCATATCTCTCTGGCCGCACTCCCTTTGTTCAACTTACAAATTTCAGATCCAACTCTTTTCCACTTACTAGTGGTGTTCCTTAGGGCTCTATCTAAGGTCCCCTTTTATTCATTATCTACCCTTTACCCACTTGTGTATCAATTTGTGTCCCCTGTCTAAATTCTGAGGTTGTTGTGTGCGTTCTGTGAATGCAGCTGTTTTTTTTTCTAATCAGTCGAGCTGATCAGACTGATGGAGGGAGCGGCTGCTGCAGAGGCAAACAGCAGGTGCAACAGGGGTTGAACACGGCTTGGTGTATGATATGTCTTTGTCACTTCACTGCATTTTTACCAACTATGATCATCTCTCTTCCTCTCTGTGTCCTTGCAGTTCTCTTACTCATACAACTAAAGTGATAGGCTATTACTTATGATATGTAACCAATCAGAGAGTGCTGTGGGCGGGACAGTGAGCAAAACTATAAAGTGATGACTACCACAGACAAAGAGAGGCAGCTGCATCAGAGTCAAAGTAGCACATTTTTCAATTCATTTATTTTTTCAGCTTTTGATTAAAACAAAAGATTATTTAAATGATAATAACAATAATAACAATAAAAATAATGATGATGAAAAGAAGTGTGCAACCAAATGATGTGCTGGAACAACCAAGTAAGACGGTTGGTAGCACCAATACTACCAGAGGAAGAATTAGTCTGGTGCCCTGAGGAGCCAAAAAGCACTAATGTTAAATACTTTCTAGACATAAAAACACGTGTAAAAGTCAGGAGAACCACAACATTCACATGTTCACATGTTCATCCCCACTGATGCTTACATACATGAATATGTTCCTTATTTTTCACTTACATTCTGACAAACAGTGACTGTCTGGAAGCTAGGCCAGGTGAGGAGTATTTCTCCACCAGGGCCAGAGTACTGAAACCAAACTTGTGGATTGGCTCATTGGAATCTAGTGGAGGGAAGTCTGTGTCCACCTCACCATCATCCTCAGCGATATGGAGGCAATAAGCGTTCACATTCTCACTGTGGAGAGATGTACAGACATGTGCAGCGAGAGACAGAAGAAGACTGTTCTACAGAATTTAACATTGTAAATAACTGATGCTGAAACTTCATTGTACTCACTTAAGTTTGGGTTCTCGTCCCTCACTTGTGTATTGCCAACAGATGAGGCCAATAAGGTCGTGGACGCGGGCGTTGGCAATGGTCACCACTGTCATTGGATGCAGCTTTTCCTGAGCCATCTGCATTGAGAGGTAGACGTCTATCTTCTTTGTAGCCGTTGTGCCAATGTGGCCCTAAAAGATGAAGGGACAGTGAGTACAACATGCAGAGAAAAACCCAGATTACAGGGATAAAAGGAATACAAATTACACTACTTATTACACTACTTTACCCCCTTGGGCCACTGTTTTATTTAATTATGACTTAATGTTAATTAATTGGTCATATGTTGATGTTGTTCTACTGTCCCTGATCTTTGATCTTTTACTACTGTAATATTTTGCACCTTTTATCATATTTTCCTTTTCTTATAGTGACTTTGTATATTTTATTGGTCTGTGTTCCTTCTCATGCATTAATATATTTCTTTTTCTTTCTCTGTAAAGCACTCTGAGCTGCATTGCACATATGAAAGGTGCTATATAAATAAAATGTATTAATATTATTATAAAAAAAATTCATATAAGTCAGCATAAGCACAATAAATTACAAATCATTATTTTTTCAAGTTTAAAAGTTCCTTTTTTTCCTGGGTGAAAGTTGAAGAAACCATACAGTTAACTGTGCTTTAATCTATTCTTTATTGTCAGAACATGACACACACTTGTCCAACAGATGAATGTTCCACAAATCTGAGCTAGATTCAAAACAACTACAGTCTTTGATATTTCTGGTAAAAAACAATTTATGACTATTACAGAGAAACACCACCTAAATCAAGAATTCCAATATGTTATTTCCATGGCCTAGGAATCTTCAATCAATATTTTGGAACATGAGCTACTCAGGCCAGAGAGGGAAGTGTCAAACTTGTGATGTCATAGGGTATAAAGTAGGGCTGGGCCATATGGACAAAAATTCATATGTGGGTATTTTCAGGCTGACTGGCGAAACACGATGTATGGCTCAGTATTTTGTACAAAATGGGCTACATGTTCAGTTGCAAGACAAAGCCACATTCGAGATGTCACAAGCACTTTTACAAAAACAGACTATGATCAAAATAAAATGCAAAGACAGGAATTTTTTTTTCCCTGTTTGTAAGTATACAGCTGCACAACATGTAAATGAAAAATGATATAAAATAAATACTAAGGCTGTATGTTAACTTTTTGCACAAAGCACTAGAGCTACAGAGGTTTAAAGGTTTACAGCACAGGACACAAAACTATAACATGAGTATAAAAGTAAAGTAGGCAGAAATCTGTTGTTGTTTTGAACAAATAATCTTTGTGGGGGGAGTTAAAAAGTTTTCCATGGCCTTTAAAATTAATCTAGTGCTGGAAAATGATTTAAATCTTTTTACTTATTGAGATCATTAATCATATTTATGCACATAGCATTAACAGAGCGGCCGAGGGACGGAAGGAGTGAGAGACACTTTGTCAGTGTTATGTACATCTTGTATATAAAATGTCTGTGTTGTTGCTGCATCTTTTAAACCCATCTGTTGCCTGCATCCAGGCGCTGTCTCAATGTCACACAAAAGACTACAACTACCAAGACGAACAGCGATGCGCAATGATTAGAGGTGGGCGATATATCAGATATACTCAATATATCCTGGCCCTTTCCACATGAGATGTACGAAATGACTATATCGCAACCATTGAGTACAAATTATCACATGAATGTCTAAAACATCAACTCTTTGGAGTTTCGCTCCTCTCACTCTCTGCTAATACTCCTCTCACAGCAAGCAGCACACTCCCCCGCCCACCCAAAAAACTCTCCAGTGCGCATGCTATTTTGGTATCAGGAGAGAAGGGAAGAGAACATGGAGAGAGCGAAAAAAATATGAAGAGCCAAGACAATAAGAGCCGAGTTTTCGAGTTACGAGTAAGAGATGGTAATTGAGGATGGACAGGTATAACTTGGTTCCGAAGAGAAAAGAAAAACAAAAAAAAAACTGCTTCATCTGGCAGTGGTTTGGTTTTCGCAGGAAAGACAGTGAACAAAACACGGTTATCTGCAAAATACGTAGTAAAACCGCTGCCACCAAAGGTAGCAGTACCGTAAATTTGTTTCACCAACTGAAATGCCATCCACTACAAAACGAAGAATGCCTCAAACTCCATATGTCCACATCTCCACCTACACTACATAAAACATCAAAGGAACCAGCCCAGAAGCAAATGACTATGGCTTCTTCATTTGCCAAATCAGTCCCATATGACAAAAAAAGTCAGAAATGGAAACCGGTAACAGCCACAGTAACAAAATACAGCGCCAAAGACACGGCCCCAGTTAGCGTTGTGGAAAAGCCAGGATTCAAAAATCTCATAAGGACACTTGACTCAAAGTATGATTTGCCCAGTCGCAATTTTTTGCAAAGAAAGCATGACCAGGCCTGCGAGGTGCTCTCATGTCAGGGAACTTGTCAGAAACTCATCAAATGTGCATCACCATAGCAAAAAACACACAAACTATAAACAACTATTGTTACTGATCAGTTGTCACAAACACAAACAAACCAGAAACACACATGTTCCTACTCCTCCTGTGATGTGACTGTTATTGTTCGAAGTGGTTTTCACAGTCACAGCCTGGGGGGTATTCCATCAATGTAGCTACTGTAAGAATTAGGGCTGTCAATGAATATTCTAAATTCAAATTTAAATTAGAATTTGAAAAAAAAATGGACCTTCGAATGTGAAAATTGATATTCGATTGTGGAGAGAAAAAAAACACCACCGCAGCTGTCCTCTTTGTGAGTGGGCATTGGCCTGGGCCCCTGCATTGAACGCACTGCATAAACACCAGGGCCACACCGCCCACGGAAGTGCTGCTGGTCGACAAGAGGTTCTGCTCCCAGCTGTTGTTTACGTCACCCCCCGGCTTGACACATTCGCTCGCGGCTCGCGCAGAAAATAGACCAGACGTCGAAACGGAGCTGCGCGGCACAGCGGGTGTGGATGACACAATCGGCTAACATGGGCAGTGTGGCCATGTTAGCCGGAAAAAAGGCAATACTGCAGCAATTAATAAAGCAAGGGAGGTGGCGTGGCAGAATATTGCAGACAGTCTAAATGCGTAAGTGACAAAGAAAATTCAGCATTTCAGCATAATATCATGTTATATAAATCCTGCATCAAAGGGACAAATATATGTAGATAGGAACACCAATTAAATCTAACAATTCAAGTATGCCTAATGAAATTCACCAAATGTGTAAATTAATATTAGTGATAGACTATTTATTTATCACATTTATCTACTGATTCCTATGTAAATTTCAGATGATGCATTTAATCAAACTATTTTATGTGAATCATCGCATTTATCACATAATTGATTGTAGATTATGACATTTCCAAAATTATCAGTTTATCGGAAATAATCACATGACATTTATCTATTGACTGTAGAAAATGACATTTAGCAAATCCATCATTTCAGTGGAGATGAGGAAACTTATTAAGTGAATGCAGGTGATAGTGAATCAATTATCTATTTCTCATCATTTGGGAGTTGATTGTAAGCTCTATCCCTTATTATATCAAAATAAGGAAAATCCCCTTGAATGTATGGAATGTGCTATAGGATGAGGAACAGACAAACCACAATGGTGTATGTCCCATTTTCATCCCTCACTGTAATGTCTCAACAGAAGCAATCTCAGTAGCCAGAGGAGGACTTGGCAACAGGTCATATATAAAATATAAGAATATCCTGCTTGCTCTGTCTCTGTGTCTCTCTGGGTGTGTCCCTCTCCTTCTCTTAGTAGTAGTTTTGTTTTTATTAATTTGATTTTGGCTTTATTGTTGTACGTGTCTTTTTTAATTATCTTATTTTTATTACATTTTAATTTGATTTTTAATAGTTAATGTTAGTTAATTTTGTTATATATTTTATGATTCACATATTATTTCATCATTACATGACAGTTGTGAGTATGTAAAGGCACTGGCAGAAATGTCTTTTAGGTGTCTGTTCTTTTTTTTTGATCATAGATGGAGCTAATCCTCACCTTAATCCTGCTACGGACCAGGATTGCCCGGTAGCATAAATACCAATGGTTACTAGGCTGGGATTCAGGTTAACCAGCTTGATGTAACGGAGTTGTGGCTCAGGTTGATGGAACGGAAACTGGAGTTTAGCTCGATGTATCAGGCTTAGCCAGAACCATGGTTTCCATGGTTACTGATGTGAGGCTAATCTTAAACCACTTTGATGGAACAGAACTCTGGCTCACATTAGCCAGACTTGGCCATTTAAGCCTGGATTTGCCTTTAGCCTGCTTGATGAAATACCCCCTGGACTTCTGCCCCCGTGGTTTCCTCACAATACTATTTCTAGTTTACCATTTTAAAATGATCTGTTGTTACAAACATGATCAACAGAAAAGGTGTACTTTTTATATTTATATAATTTATATGGTTTTGAAATCTCTTTCTCAGGGATTCTTGTTGAATGCACTTTTTGTTGCTATGAGCTCTGTTTTTGTTAAGGGTCTCTGAGAACTTGGCCACAGTAGAAAGCCCTTCCATGCCATTATTTATTTAATTTGTTAATAGCTTGCGAGTGCAGCAGCCTGGTTCGAAATATAAGGTTTGCTAAATTTTATTAGATTGTGATTTTCCCTTTTTGCACGCAATTAAAAAAAAAAAAAAATACAATAGAAGGGTCTACTTCTGGCCACATGCCGCCCAGAGGCAACCTCTGAATGGCCTGGGCAGGGATTGGTACCGAGACCCGGTATTAAATGGCCTTGGGCAAAATTAATCAAGACCGTAATAATAAAAAGCTCAAACATTATCGGCTCTTTCATCATTAATTTTTTAAAGTTTTAGTTTCATGTATCATCATGCTGCAGCAAGGTTATCGTTAACAAAAACAAATGAAATGATGAAAACTAGAATTGAAAAAACATGTTCGTTAACTGAAATAAATAAAAACTAATAATTAAAAGAAAAAACGATAACTAACTGAAACTGTATTGTGTGTTTACAAAACGAACTAAAACGTATTGAAATTATAGATAAAATTCCCTTCATTTTCGTCTTTGATATGATTGATATGAAAACAATTTATTTCGCTTGAGCAATTTTACATGAGCTGGCGGCACCATACGGCAGCTCACGGTCCGTCACTTCTCGTTTAGAGTCAGCTTCTCGTCATCACTCTACCTGGCAAAATGGCAACAAAAGTTGGGAGAAAGCAGCAGAGTCCTATATGGGATTTCTTTGAATACGACGGCGAGAAAGACAAAAGCAAGTCCCTTGTAGTGGAAACAGGTGATCAAATATGTGGAATACAAAGGAAAAAAAAAAACACAAATCTGAAAGTCCATTTGAGAAGCTCGCACGAGAAGGCTTATCGCGAGTACCTTGACAAAGTGGCCTCTCTGAGTAGCTCCCCTGAAAGAGAAGCAACATCCTGGCCAGGTAGCACCGGGAAGGAGGAGACAACCATAATGGACTGCTTTCACCGACGACCAAAGAGCTGCTGGTTAGTAAACACGCAGGAACACCAAAAGCGGGAAGATGCACTCGTAAATATGTTTAGTGAGACTGGTATGTCTACAAGACTGTGTGACTTGATTGCCTTCAAAAAGTTTAGCTTTTCACTTGAGCCAAAATTCAAATCACCCAGTGCTGCACGAGTGAAAAACCTTATTGGAGCTAAGATGGAAAAGGCAAAGCACAAATTGAAAGAGATCATAAAGGACGGGAGGAAGCTGACCCTCTGTGTTGATGGTTGGAGCAAGAGAGGATTAACAGCATCTTTTATGGGTGTGTCAGCATATTTTTATCATTCACCTGGAGGCCAGGTTTACCATGCTCTGCTTAACCTACACCGAATGGAGCACCCACACATTGGGGAGGCCATTGCTCGCTGCATTGATGAGACATTAGAAGCATGGGGTATAGGAGAAGACAAGGTGCTGCTCATTGTGACAGATAACGGCTCCAACGTAATCAAAGCTGAGCGGCTGCTTAGAGATAGAAGCCAAGTACAAAGTGAGGCGTCCACAGATGGCTCACGGGCTCAGCCAGGAGGTGCCGAAGATGGTCTGGATGAACTGTGGATCGAATCAGAGTCGGAGGAAACAGATGAGGAGGATGAGGAGATTGGACTGGAGACTGGATACCTTGGTGAGTGTGGTTATAGTGCCAAATACATCAGTCTTATTGATTTTTTATTTGGATATAAAATGTAACAATGATATAACCAGTGTTGTAAGCTTTAATTGATATTAACCCCATAGAGTTCAAAAAAAGAGAGAGGAAAATAATCTACTTGCTCTCATTTACTCACTCCCATTCAAAATCTAAAATGTCAGTCCCAAGTGGTATACATCTGTTACAACTTAAAATGTATAATTGTCGCATTGACATCATAGTTTTTGTCAAGTCATGATTTCATATCTAATATTGGGGTTCATTATGAACATACAATATTAAATGTGTTATCCTGTGGAAATAAATTTAGGGTGCTAACAGTGTAAGAAATTAAATATCATAAAACAAGTAATGTTATCATCCCTGCTGTAAAACTGAGGGTTACTACAGACAAAGTCCTAATTCATAAATAATTATTTATTAAACTGTACCATTCTTTTGTGTGTTTTACATTTGATAAAAATAAATGATCTATTTGTTTGTCTGTTCTCTCTTTGCTAAGAACTTGACCTGCCAGATGATGGAGAAAACAACAAGTTCCAGAGGATGCCATGCCTGGCCCACACCCTTCAGCTCACCCTGAAAGCTGTCATGAAGCACCTAAATACTGATTTGCTCATATCAAGAATAAGAAAGCTGGTACACGCTGTGAGGAAATCGTCAGTGGCAAATGAAGCAATGATCAGAAAGTGTGGCAAAACTCTTGTCCGAGATTGTAGCACACGCTGGAACAGCACTTTTGATATGCTGAGAAGGCTACTGGAGATCAGAACTGAACTTAAGCAAGTACTTGAGGAGCTGCTTGAGCCCTTTGCTATTCTCACACCAGCTTCAGAGTGACAGCCAATCACTCTCACAAGTAGTGCCATGCCTGCTCAACCTTGAGGCACACCTGCTGACGACTGCTGCTGGGAAGCAGTTAGCTCAAGTGCTGCTTAAGTCCTTGCAAGAACATTTTGCTGCCATTCTTAGCCCTGATTCCCCACAGTTTGATGCTACACCAGCAGCAGCCTGTCTACTGGATCCAAGTGTTTCACTGATTCTTCAAACACCAGACATGGTGCCACTGCGGAGGGCAGCACAGTCTTTAGTGCAGAACCTGGCAGCTCAGTATAATCCAGCAACTCCTTCTCAGGATAATGTCATTGCCACTCAAACTGCAGCACACTCCCCTCCTACTATCCTTCAGCAATACTGCTTCCTTGCCTCCCGTATGGAGGTCAATGTGTCATTGACAAATGAGCCTAAGGGAGCCGACAGTCTGTTGACCGAAATGAAGAAGTATGGCGACAACGTCCAACAGGGTGTGTTTAATGAGACACTGTTGCAGTTCTGGAGATCAAGAGAGGCTGTCTATCCAAAACCTGCCCTGTGGCACAAGCCTTTGTGGAGCGCATCTTAGTGTGAGGACTGTTGTCATCTGGCCTGAGGAACAGAACAACCACATCTCTGGAGCAACAAGATCAACAAGAAATTGTTGCTTGACTGAAGTACACCCATCACTCTCTTTCTCACACACACACACGCACACACACACACATGAACGTTAGAGTGAATTCCATAAGGTTATATGTCAAAAGTTGTGACAGTTGTGGAAAAATGTTAAATTGTTGACAACTGGATGTTTCTACCAGTGCCCCTTGCTGAACCAGTTCTTTTGCCGCCAAAGAACCAATCTTGGACAGAAGGCATTGTAAGATTAACATAGAAAAGCTACGCACATCAGCATCAAGCTGAGGTGGAGAAGTATATTATCAGCTGTCTGGCTCTGTGCACTACCAGATAGATGTACACTTTAAGTGTCCAAAACATGCGCTGTGTTCACTTTATCATAAATACAACATGTGAGGTACTGCATTGTTAATCTACTGTGCTGATAATAACCCAAAGTATGAAAAAATTAAAACTTACATGTATGTATATATGTATATGTATGTATACATATATATATAAATATGTATGTATGTATATATATGTATATATACTTATACTGCAGCCTCCCTTTTGGCTGAGCTTAAGAGGCTTGAGATGGAAGAGCGGAGGTTGAGTCTGCATACTGGTGGTCCTGTTCATGCCTCTGGCTCTGCTGGTGATTCTTTTCTTCATTTGATGTTGCCAGTAATCTGCGGTTAGTTCCTCAGTTTAGTGAACGGGACCCAGATACTTTTTTCTCTTTCTTTGAATGTGTAGCAGAGAGCAGGGTTTGGTCTGATTCTGAACGTACCCTTTTGCTACAGTGTGTTTTAACAGGTAAAGTTCAGGAGGCCTATTCAGCCCTGTCAGTGGCTGAAAGCAAGGTTTATTTGAGAGTCAAAGAGGCTGTGTTGAAAGTGTACGAGTTAGTTCCTGAGGCCTACCGCTAGAAGTTCAGGTCCTGGGAGAAATCTGGTAAGCAGCATCATGTTGAGTTTGTCAGGGATTTGGTCACCTTTTTCAGCCGGTGGTGCACTGCTTTAAGAGTCAGTACCTTTGATGCTTTATGTGATTTGGTTGTTGTGGAGCAATTTAAAAATTCTGTTCCCAGTCACATTGCAGTTTACATCAGCGAGCACAAAGTGAAGACTGCAGCTGAGGCCGCTGCACTGGCTGATGACTATGTGCTGACCCACCGCGGTGAGTTCAGGGCTCCTGAGGGTGGTGGTGCCTATCGTGCTGTGGGTAAGTGGGAAAAGAAACAGCGTCCCCACCACAGTAAGTCTGAGTATCCTACATGGGCTCAGTCGCAGTTCGACTCTGAAAAAATTTGTCACTTCTGTAAGAGTAGAGGTCACTGGAAAGCTGATTGTCCCAAAGCTAAAGCTCATCGGGGGAATAGTGGGGGTCAGGGTACCTCTGGTGTTTGTGCTTTGTCTGTGGAGACTGTCTCTGTTGTCTCTCCTCCTCAGCAGCTGAAGGGTGGAGAGAAGCCTGACTTCTCAGCGTTCATGTTCAGTAAAAATTTTGAGAAATACTGCTGCACATGATGCCTACATTTTGAGCTCTGTGTTACCATTTTCTAAGAACGCTTAAACAAGAGACTTTGTCCTGATGTGGGGTATGGGCTGGGCGATGTAGCCTAAAAAAAAAATCTCGATTCACTATTTAAATCGATTTTTTTCCCATCCTAGTTAAAAAAAAACATATATATATTCACGGCCTGGTAGTACATACCTGGGGTCCAACACTTTCAGCATGTGAATAAACCCCGGCTTTTCCAAGGTAGCCTATATATGGGCAACATATCTCTTGCAATATACATGGCGACTGCATCTGTGATCGCTTTCCACTGGACCCCTTTCTGATCATACGGCAGTGTTTCCCCTACCATTATACTGGATCACAACAGAAGTCAAGGTTACCTTTCCTGTATAACAGGTCTATACCTTGTCCTTTTATTAAACAAACTAAATAGCCTTATGTTACAGGCTGAGCCTGATGTGTGTGGCTTGTGTGTGTGTGTGTGTGTGTGTGTGTGTGGAGCTGTGTATGTGTGTAGTTGATGTGAGAGGTATGAGAAATTAGTGCACCGGATGTGGTGTGTGATGTCAGACGGATGCGCCCCAGGAAGAAAGTGAGGCATGCGCTATGTTGTTTACATCGAGCAGCCACAGTGAAGAAGCCTGCGCAGTTCTGCATGCTTTTTTTGAGTTATTTCCCTCTATGTAAAAGTCAGACACTGATGAGAGAGGCTGTGCATCATCCCTACAGTGCTGAAAATACAGTACCGTTCTTTAACGCAGACAAAGTCCCGTTGTTTATGTGTTGTTGCCACAACGAGCTAACACAAGCTAAAGGAGCTAATGGTCTTTGGAGGTCCCTTTACTACAGTTCGGGGGTCTGCCAGCTTGGCGTTGGTAACATTTATTATCTTATTTACACAACGGCATGTCATTTATGTCCCTACATGGTGAGCATCTAAAATCCTCCTCTGCTCTCTGTGTCGTGCACGGCGGTGTTCGGCCCTGATTCGCACACACACACACACACACACACAGACACAGACGGGCGTGTACACAATAGCGCTGAAGAACTCGTTCCCTTTCTTGAGAACGAGTTCTTCCACGCTTGCTGCCATGTTGTTTGTGTATTAAGCTCGTGGGGGGAGGGGTGAGCCCACTCTGAACTACGGGAGCCCAGCGTGGAGCGGCTGTGGCGGATTTTAAATAGAAACTCAATTTTCATTAAAACAAATCGGCCTAAACTACAAATTCGAATTAATCGATAAAATCGATTTATTGCCCAGCCCTACCATGGGGGTACGTCCTGCCCTGCCTATAGAAGGGGTGGATGTTATCCTTGGGAATGGTCTGGCTGGCAACCGTGTGTGGGCCGAGAGTCCACCGCCTCCCATTGTGTCATCTTTACGCAT
Source organism: Cromileptes altivelis (assembly GCA_013133815.1). NCBI lineage: Eukaryota > Metazoa > Chordata > Actinopteri > Perciformes > Serranidae > Cromileptes > Cromileptes altivelis. The sequence continues at coordinate 102,468 of CM023151.1, forward strand.
TGTGGCTGGAAACGTAGATGAGATTGCGTAGTGCTTCCCGGAAGTGTTTACAGCTTGTGCTGTGACGTGGGCCGAGTCGTGAGCAGGGGTAGCCTGAGCAGGGTGAAGAGGAGAGTGAGGTTGATGTTGGAAGTGTCCGTGGCTCATTGTTGTCTGTTTCTCGTTGTGATTTAGTGTCAGAGCAGAGAGACGATCCTTCCTTGAGCTAGCTGTTTGATGCTGTTTTCTCCACTGAGGATGGGAGAAGTGCTGCTAGTGGTTATCTGCTGCAGGATGGCCTTCTGGTGAGGAAATGGTTGCTGCATGGTGAGGATTTAATTGGGAAGCCAGTTTTTCAGATTGTGGTTCCTGAGAAGTTTTGTAACGAGGTTCTTAAAATTTCACACAACCAGCTTGGACATCTGGGTGTACGCAAAACGTATAACCACATTCCCTCATGGCCTCGTCTAAAGAGAGATATGTCATGTTTTGTTAAATCGTGTCACACATGTCAGATGACAGGAAAACCCAATCAGGTTGTAAGTCCTGCTCTGCTATGCCCCATTCCAGCGATTGCCCAGCTGTTTGAGCACTTAATTGTTGATTGTGTTGGTCCTCTGCCTCGGTCCAAATCTGGTAGTAACTACCTGCTTACAGTGATGTGTCGAAGCACGCATTACCCAGCCGCATATCCTTTGCGTTCCATCACAGCAAAGTCAGTGGTTAAAGCGTTAACGCAGTCCATTTCTTATCCAGTTATCCAGAGCAACCAGGGCTCAACTTTTTCATCAGGTGTTGAAACCGTTAAAGGTCCAGCATAACAGGTCTTCTGCTTATTATGCACAGAGTCAGGGAGCTCTTAAGAGGTTCCATCAAACACTTAAGTCTCTGTTGCGTGGTTACTGTGTTGAGTTGAGTCACAACTGGGAGGAAGGGTTGCCATGGCTTCTGTTGGCTGCCAGGGAAGTTGTGCAGGACAGTACCAGTTTTAGCCCTAACAAGCTTGTTGTTGGCCATACAGTCTGCGAGACTGCTACACGGCACTGTTGCACCATCAGAACCTCCGCCAAATCTGATTGAGTATGTAAATGGGTTTCCGGCATCGGTTGTATTCAGCTGGGGAGATGGCTAAGGAAAAGTTGTCCTCTGCTCAGGGGAAGATGAAGCGCTTGTATGACCGGAAGGCAGAATAGCGTGTGTTTAGTCCTGGTGATCAGGTCCTTGCCTTGCTGCTCTTGGTTAATTTGCCATTTCAGGCTAGGTTTTCTGGTCCTTTTACAGTGTTGCGTCAGGTGTAGGGGTGTGCAATATGGACAAAAAATAATATCTTGCTATCTTCACAATAACAATAATTAGACGATATTTGTTGAAATCTGTGTTTTTAACAGCCTGAGTTATAGGTCATTAATTGTTTCTCATGGATGATATTAATGGACACAATGTTTTAAAGGAAAAATGTTCTTAACATATCTTGCTGCTTTTTTACCTGCTCGCTCTGTTTGACTCTGGTGACAGCCTTTTTTAGCGTCAATTCCGGGTCCTTTTGCAACTGTTTAGATAGGCGTTTATCCCGCAGGCTCACCACAAGCCTGTTCCTCACCATCTCATCATATAGAGCCCCATAACCGCAGTGCTCCGCCAGGCAGGCAGTGCAGCGCTGTAACTGTCGGCCATCTCGCCCGTTTCTTGATGCCACTGATTAAACTTTGCTCTCTCAAAGATCACATTCCTGTGATTCTCTTCTGCTTGCGTCTCCAATCCAGAAGCAATGAACCACGCAGGCTTCAGGTACTTGAGCAACCCGTTAATTGTTCCCCTGCAACACAATACAGCGTGAGTTCCCACCTTACAGGCTCGGACCTATCACTACAGCTGACCCACGTCTTCTGAAGCTGCTGGAGCATCCGTGGGCGGTGTTGCCATGTTGTCTCACTAATGTTTGTTTAGCAGCAGGCTACACTGCCGGGAAGGTGCCAGTGAGAGATCATGTGACCACCTAGGCGTACTGCATGCTGCTGCACGCAAGTTACGTAGCTCTTATTCGGTGAATGTGTGGGGTTTCAACCTGGTTTCAACGTATGTTTTCAGTTGTTTTTGTGAAGTGATTTGCATACTCGATAACGTAAATTTTCACATCATTAAAACAACGACGATATTATCATTAACGATATATATCGCCCACCCTTAGTCAAGTGTCTGACCAAAATTATATTCTGTCCACCCCAAACCGTAGGAAAGCCACTCAACTCTGCCATGTTACCTTGCTGAAAACCTATTATGCTTGTGAGGTTAAACCGTTGTCAGCAGCAGCAGCAGCAGTTGGGGGTCAGTTTTCTGGTGGGGAGGATGATGGGGTTACAACACTGGATGAGAGCTTGTTGCGTGGCCGGCTGAGGAATTCTGACACACTGCGTAAACTTGAGTCCTTGTTTGGTCATCCGTCTGAGGAAAGAAGCGCTGAGTTGTCTCTCATTTACAGCTATCCAGGTTTGTTTGGTCGAACTCGTCTGGTAGAGCACAACATAGAGGTGGGTAATGTGAAGCCCATTCGTCAGTGGTTTTATCGTGTTGCAGAGGAGAAGAGCAGGGTGATGGACTCAGAGATTCAGTACATGCTTGACAATGGTATTGCTGAACCTGCATCATCGAGTTGGGCATCACCCTGTTTGCTGGTAAAGAAGTCTGACAGAAGTCCTAGGTTTTGTACAGATTACCGTAAGGTAATGACGCTTACCCATTGCCTCGAATTGACAATTGATCGATCAGGTTGGTGCAGCGCAGTTTGTCAGTAAATTATATACGTATGTATGTATATATATATATATATATATATATATATATATAAATACATACATACGCACACACATATATATCTAAATACATACAAATTTGATATATATTTGATGCAAGATGTCGGCGCACACAGTCGCAGCGGCTCAGAGCTCTCTCTCTTGGTCGGTGGCTCTGACACCGGTGGTGATTAAGTGTTTTGAGCGTCTTGTAATAGGACACTTAAAGAACAGCACCCCCCCCCCCCCCTCCTTAGACCACCACCAATTTGCCTACAGGGCAAATAGGTCGACTGATGACGCAGTGTCACTGGCCCTCCACACCGCCCTGACAGACCTGGACCAGCGGGACAGTTATGTGCAGCTGCTATTCATAGATTACAGCTCCACCTTCAACACCATCCCCCCCATAAACTGGCCACCAAGCTGGACCACCGGGGCCTCAACACACACCTGAGCAGCTGGGTCCTGGACTTCCTCACGGGCCGACCACAGACCGCGCGCTTATGGAGACAGGTCTCCTCTAGCATCACCCTGAACATCGGTGCACCACAGGGCTGTGTGTTGAGCCCCCTCCTCTTTTCCCTCTACACTGTGGACTGCAAACCTACCCATGAGGCCAACACCATATTAAAGTTTGCAGATGACACCATCGTGGTAGGAAGGATCACAACAAATGACGAGGCCGCCTACAGGACAGAGGTAGAGAACCTGGTGAGCTGGAGCCAAGAAAACAGCCTGATCTTCAACGCAGCAAAGACGAAGAAGATGATCCTGGACTTCAGGAGGAGAAAGAAGCCCTTCGTCCATCACCCCATCACCATCAATGGTACGATGGGGGGGGTTGTGCAGAGCATCAAGTACCTCAGTGTCAACATTAGCCACAACCTGACCAGGGGCCTCATTTATAAAGCTTGCTTACGCACAAAACGGGGCTTGAAAGTGGTGTACGCTACTTCCCACGCAAAGGTTGTGATTTATAAAAATAAACTTGGCGGGAGAATGTGCGCACCTGTAAGCAAACTCTGTGTCATGCGTGCGCACATTTTGGAGACACTGGGAAGTGGCGATGCAGACGGCGAGGTGGAGAAGTAGAGTCAGATTTTTATTGATGTCTCACACAAATTTAATTTCACGCTAGATCCACCTTAGATCCACGTTATCATTGAAATTAAATCCAGCAGCCTTATTTTGCGCTTGGAGTGAGTGATAACTGTTTCATAAAAACATTGTAAAATCCAACTCAAATCCTGAATGGAAATTCTTTCTAAATACGTATTTAATCCACACTGCCTCTAATTGTCCACTCTGTGAGCGCAGGAGGGGGAGAGGATGGCGCGACTGCATGGAATATATTTATTTATTTAGCTAAATATTTCCAGTGCATTTATCATATCTCGAAATACAGCCCTTAAGCACAACCGTTACACTCATTTCATCAGCCCTACTTAGACATTTACTGTTCAAGACAAAACAAGCATGAAAAAACGTGTTCGCCTATTACACTTTCATCTTTGAATTGTATTTCAAATTACGCGTTGTATTTTGGGACAGGGATACCACTGGTTCATGCTGTAATTCAGGCCGGGAGTCTGATCAGACTAATTGCCATAAACATATAAATAGTGCGGTGACCCTCGTGCGTAATTGCGCAAGATGGCACTGGCACATACTCCTTTTTGCCTCTACCTTTAATAAATGTGATTGTTTATGCACATCAATGTCAAACATCCTAAAATTTAAAAGCAACACATTAACTACATGTTGGTTTTCTCTGTCACTGTCCGTGCAGTCCCACAGACACACCTAACAGCATCAGCAGCGTTGATGTGTTGCCATTTTTTTTGTTTTCTTTTATGAGTGATCCCGCTGCTGTGGCCACCAAATAAAATCTTTCTTCAGTCCTCCATCTCCCGTTAAAGGGTCTTGAGCTCAGTCTCCGAGAAATTCCGTTTTTTGGTTCGTTTCTCACACCTGTCGCCATGACTCACAACGACAGAACACTTGCATGCTGGCTTATTTATGTCTCGTCTCATCTCGCCTTGTCGTCCTCCGCTTATCCGGGTCCGGGTCGCGGGGGCAGCAACCTCAGCAAAGAAGCCCAGACAGTCCTCTCCCCAGCCACCTCCGTCAACTCTTCCGAGGGAACCCCGAGGCATTCCCAGGCCAGCCGGGCGATGTAATCCCTCCAGCAGGTCCTGGGGCAGCACCGAGGTCTCCTCCCAGTTGGACATGCCCGAAATACCTCCCAAGGGAGGCGTCAGGGAGGCATCCTTACCAGATGCCCGAACCACCTCAACTGGCTCCTCTCGATGTGGAGGAGCAGTGGCTCTACTCCGAGTCCCTCCCGGATGTCCGAGCTCCTCACCCTATCTCTAAGGCTGAGCCCAGCCACCCTGCGGAGGAAACTCATTTCGGCCGCTTGTACTCGCAATCTTGTTCTTTCGGTCACTACCCAAAGCTTGTGACCATAGGTGGGGGTTGGAGCGTAGATCGACCGGTAAATCGAGAGCTTCGCTTTCTGGCTAAGCTCCCTTTTCACCACAACTGACCGGTTAAGCGTCTGCATCACTGCTGACGCCGCCCCAATCTGCCTGTCAATCTCCCGCTCCATCCTACCCTCACTCGTGAACAAGATCCCGAGATACTTAAACTCCTCCACCTGAGGCAGGACCTCCCCCCCGACCTGGAGTGGGCAATCCACCCTTTTCCGGCTGAGGACCATGGCCTTAGACTTGGAGGTGCTGATTCTCATCCCTGCCGCTTCACACTCAGCTGCGAAACGTCCCAGCGAGAGCTGGAGGTCACTGTTCGATGGAGCTAGGAGGACCACTTCATCCGCAAACAGCAGAGACGAGATCCTCCCGTTACCGAACCTGACACCGTTGGCTGCGCCTAGAAATTCTGTCCATGAAAGTTATGAACAGAACCGGTGACAAAGGGCAGCCCTGGCGGAGTCCAACCCTCACTGGGAACAGGTCCGACTTACTGCCGGCCACACGAACCAGACTCGTGCTCCTTCGGTACAGGGACTGGATGGCCCTTAGCAGAGGGCCACCAACCCCATACTCCCGGAGCACCCCCCACAGGATGCCCCTGGGGACACGGTGGTAAGCCTTCTCCAAATCCACAGAACACATGTGGACTGGTTGGGCGAACTCCCATGCCCCCTCCAGAACCCCGGTGAGGGTAAAGAGCTGGTCCACGGTTCTGCGTCCGGGACGAAAACCACATTGCTCCTCCTCAATCTGAGGTTCAACTATCAACCAGACCCTCTTCTCCAGCACCCTGGCGTAGACCTTACCAGGTAGGCTGAGGAGTGTCATCCCCCTGTAGTTGGAACACACCCTCTGGTCCCCTTTCTTGAAGATGGGGACCACCACCACGGTCTGCCACTCCAGAGGCACTGCCCCCGATGTCCATGCAATGTTGCAGAGCTGTGTCAGCCAGGACAGCCCTACAACATCCAGAGCCTTGAGACATCCAGGGCGAATCTCGTCCGCCGCGTAGTTCCTTCACTACCTCGGCGACTTCTGCCCCAGAAACTGGACGACCCGTCCCCAAGACCCCCGGCTCTGTTTCCTCACTGGAATACGTGTTGATGGGATTGAGGAGCTCCTCAAAGTAATCCTTCCACCGCCCGACAATGTCCCCAGTTGACGTCAGCAGCTCCCCGCCCCCTATGTAAACAGTGTGAGCCCCCCCGAGGCGCCGGACGGTTTGCCAGAACCTCATTGGAGTCGATCGATAGTCTTTCTCCATTGCCTCACCGAACTCTTCCCACGCCCAAGTTTTTTCCTCCGCGACTGCCGCTGCTGCACTCCGCTTGGCCCGCCAGTACCCGCCAGCTGCTTCTGGAGACCCACAGACCAACCATGCCCTGTAGGCCTCCTTCTTCAGCCTGACAGCTCCCCTCACCTCTGGTGTCCACCAGCAGGTTCGGGGATTACCGCCATGACTGGCCCCAGCGGCCTTGCAGCCACAGCTCGCAACAGCCGCCTCGACAATGGCAGAGCAGAGCAAGGCCCATTCGGACTCAATGTCCCCCTCCGCCCTCGGGACGCGGTCGAAGCTCTCCTGGAGGTGGGAGTTGAAGATTATCTTGACAGGTTCTTCCGCCAGGCGTTACCAGCAGACCCTCACTGCTCATTTGGGCCTGCCAGGTCTGCGCGGCGTCCTCCCCTGCCACCTGATCCAACTCACCACCAGGTGGTGATCAGTTCACAGCTCTGCTCTTCTCTTCACCCGAGTGTCCAGAACATATGGTTGCAAGTCAAATGACACAACTACAAAGTAAATCACTGACCTGTGACCTAGGCTGTCCTGGTGCCACGTGCACCGATGGACATCCTTATGCTCGAACATGGTGTTAGTTATGGCCAAACCTCGACCCGCACAGAGGTCTAATAACTGCATACCACTCGGGTGCAGATCGGGCAGGCCGTTCCTCCCGGTCACGCCCCTCCAGGTCCCACTGTCATTGCCCACGTGAGCGTTGAAGTCCCCCAGCAGAACAATGTAGTCCCCGGTCGCGGCACTGTCCAACACCCGTCCCAGGGACTCCAAAAAGGGCGGGTACTCTGAACTGTTGTTCGGCGCATACAGCGCAGACAACACTCAGGACCCGTTCCCCGACCCGAAGGCGCAGGGACGCAACCCTTTCATCCACTGGGGTGAACCCCAACGTATAGGCAGAGAGTCTGGGGGCTATCAGAACGCCCGCCCTGGCCCTCCGCCTCTCACCCGGAGCAACTCCAGCAAAGGAGAGGGTCCAACCCCTCTCAAGGACTTGGGTTCCAGAGCCAGAACTATGTGTCCAGAGAGGTGATATTCCATGTCCCAAGAGCCAACTTCCGTAGCCGAGGATTGGACTGCCAAGGCCCCCGCCTTGGTCTGCTGCCCAATCCACACTGCACCGAACCCTTCTGGATCCCTCTGCAGGTGGTGGGCCTGCAGGGGGGCGAGCCCATGTAGCCGGTTCGGGCTGGGCCCGGCTGGACCCCATGGGCGAAGGCCCGGCCACCAGGCGCTTGCCCACGGGCCCCAGCCCTGGCCTGGCTCCAGGGCAGGGCCCCGGTAACCCTCCGAGCCGGGTACACCAACTCTTGTTATCTTCCATCATGAAGGGTCTTCTGAACCGTTTCGTCTGACCCTTCGCCCAGAACCAATCTACCATGAGAAACCCTACCAGGGGCGAAATGCCCCCGACAGCACAGCTCCTAGGGTCATTAGGGCACTCAAACTCCTCCACCACGATGAGGTGACGGTTATATGCAGATCGCAATTATGAGGTGATTTGCATTATCATTTATAGTTGAACTAGGGCGTGTAGAGGGCGGAATATGAGGCGGATCTGGGTGCGCACAACTCCAGGAGGTCTGTGATTTATAAAGAGAACATTGCGTGCAAGTGTGTGTGCACACGGTTTTATAAATCAGATTATTTTTTGGCGCACGCCATTTTCGGCTTTTGGGCGCACGTCAACTTTTAGTATGAATCCTAAGCACTGTTTTATAAATGAGGCCCCTGGACCATCAACACCATGGCAACGGCCAAGAAAGGACTTCGGAGGCTTCACTTTTTGAGGTGCTTGAAGAGAGCATGCCTCCCAAAACAGCTGCTGGTGAGCTTCTACAGGTCAGCCACTGAGTCAGTGCTCACATACTGCATCACAGTATGGTACTCTGGTTGCACCACTGAGAACAGGAAAGCTCTCCAGTGCATCCTTAAGCCTGCACAGAGGATCATCGGCACCCAGCTACCCAGACTAAAGGACATCTACCAGACCCGCTGCATCCGGGGGGTTAAGGGCATCATCAGAGACAGCACACACCCTGGACACTGCTTCTTCACCCCCTGCCCTCAGGAAGGCGCTACAGAGCACTGAGCGCCCACACAACAAGACTTAAACAGGGTTCCTACAGCTTAAGGCAAGTTAAATTTAAGACTTTTTAAGACTTTTTTAATGTCACTTGAAATGAAATTTAAGACCAACGACGATTCGAGATGAGCCACGCTTGCGCAGATTCGATCACCAGTGATTGGCACACAATGCATGCCGGTTAGTTTTGTGTCTGACTTCATCCCGACTTGCTCTGACGTATTACAAAAGTGGACAGCGATAAAACCGCAAGAGCGAGGCGGCTGCAGTTTTTAGAGCCAGACGCTGCAGTTGCTCTCCACCGACTATACCGCCTGGCTCTCACCTGACCTAACAGCTGATTGGTTCAGATGTCGACTCGACAATATGACGTTTCAGATAAACTTTTCATTTTTGTTAAATTTTAGAGATTAAGATTGTATTTGTCTGATCTGAAGGTTTATTCTGTGAACAGAAAACATGTTGTATGACTGATGGTGATGTTTAGTTGTCAGAGACTGAATACATTCATCATAAACTATACAGAGTCTACTGTATATTAACACTGGACTTTTATAATCATTGAAGTATTTAGCAACACAGAGACTTGTGGTCAGTGGGATGTGAGGATTGTTAAATTAACCTGTACAGATGTGAAGCCCTGACTGTATCTGACTGAGCCTTAAAGGCTAAGTTCGTTTTTTTTTGACACCTGGACCTTATTTCTAGGATTAAATACGCTCGTAGACTCACCCAGACAATTTTGGTGGAGCTCGGAGCCGTTTTCGAGCAATTTAGATCCATCCAACGGCGTTTTCTCTCATGCCATAGAAGCGGACGGGGCCAAAAATCGAAGCCCCTAAATTAGACATTATCTGCTGCGAAACTCGCTCATTTCACCTACATTTTATAAATGAATGGCCAGTGTTATCACCATGTCAGCTCAACTTCGTTGTTATGGTCATCCGGGGCTTTACAAGGATGGGCAACTTTTGGTGACGTCATAGACGCTCAGCCCAGTCAACTTCTGGACGATATACACATCTGGCTCCCATTGGTCTGCGAGCTTGTGCTTGCCTCGTAGTCTGACGTTTCTGACCAGAACTCTGTCCCCAACAGAGAGATCTGAGGCAGTGACTTGCTTGTCGAATCTGAGCTTGTTTCGTCCCATGACCTTTGCTGAGTTCTCAGTCGCGATCTTGTAACTTTCCTCAAGATGTGACTTTAGCTTTTCCACATACTGTGAGTGAGATGTAGACATTTTCCCAGACACAGGCAGTCCAAAAGCAAGGTCAACAGGAAGGCGCGGTTGTCGACCAAACATCAGTTCATATGGTGAGTAACCAGTGACGTCATTTCAAGTACAGTTGTAAGCGTGTACCAGCGGCTTGATGAAATCTTTCCAGTGAGTTTTGTCTTGTGCTTGTAGAATGCCCAACACGTTCAGAAGTGTTCGGTTGAATCGTTCGACAGGGTTGCCATGTGGGTGGTAAGGTGTGGTCCTGATTTTGTGGATTCCAGCCATTTGACACAGTTCTTTGATGTGTGTGATTCGAAATCGGGCCCTTGATCGCTGTGGAGTCGTTCTGGGATCCCATAGTGGACCAGGTAGTTGTCCCATAGGGCTTTTGCCACTGTCTTGGCTCTTTGATTCGAGGTTGGCACTGCTACAGCGTACCTTGTGAAGTGATCCGTTGTGACAAGGACATCTTTGGTGTCACTCCGATCTGGTTCTATTGACAAGAAGTCCATGCAGACGAGTTCGAGCGGTCTTGACGTTTTGATGTTGACCAGGGGTGCAGCTTTTTCAGGTTGTGCTTTTTTTCGGATGCATCTCTCACGTCTTGATTTTATGGCAGACATCAGCTGACATTCGTGGCCAGAAGAACCGTGACCTGACAAGGTCCAGTGTTCTCTCTGTGCCCAAATGGCCCATTTGATCATGCAGCTGGAAGAGGACCCCAAGCCGACACTCCTCTGGAAGGACGAGTTGGTAAGTAGGCTCACCTCCGATGTTCCTCCTCCTAACGAGAACATTTTTATGGAGCTCCAGACGTGTAAGCTCTCGCAGGAGTAATGGCAGGCCGGGGAGCTGTTCCCTCAGAGATGGTGGCGGAGTTTCTCCTCTCTCCAGTTGAGCAATGATATGCTGGATGACTGGATCAGCTCGCTGTTTGGCAGCAATCTAGGCATCAGAGAGGGAGGGCACAACAGGCGGAAAGAACTGCAGATCGTTCACAAAACTGTCTGGCAGGCTGTCAGTGTTGATGGAGAGCGTTTGCACGAGAGCAGCGACTTGATCACAGTCAGGTGAGCTGTACACCAGATGTCTGTCACATACTGCTTGGACTGAGTGCTGGTCAATAGATACACAGGTTGGGTCTTGAAGATGTTGTTCTGTGAATCTCAATATTCTCTCTCGTTCCTTCTGAGACATGGCATCCTCCATTTGTTCAGCATGAGGTCGCCGAGAGAGTCCGTCGGCATCAGTGTTTACCTTCCCAGCTCGGTAGATGATCTTAAAAGTAAAGGTTGAAAGAGCGGAAAGCCACCTGTAGCCTGTAGCATCTAATTTTGCAGAAGTGAGCAAATACGTCAATGGCTTGCTATCTGTGATCACAGTGAAATTAGATCTGTACAAATAGTCATTGAACTTCTCGGTTACTGCCCATTTGAGCGCCAAGAACTCAAGTTTATGGGCGGAGTATCGACTTTCACTGCATGACAGGCCTCTGCTGGCGTATGCAACCACTCTGTTTCGTCCATCATGTTCTTGGTACAAGACTGCGCCAAGACCAGTAGAACTAGCATCCGTGTGCAAAACGTAGGATTTTCTTGGGTCTGCAAAGGCAAGGACCGGGGCTGTAGTGAGCTTCTGGATGATCTCTTCAAAGGCTTGCTGGCAAGCAGAAGTCCATCGAGCAGCGAAAGGTTCTTTTGGGTTCATGTAATGTGGAGATTTTCCCACGTTCTTCGACCTGTTCTGGCTGGGTGGATATCCAGAAGTTAACTCATTGAGGGGTCAGGCAATTGAGGAGTACCCCTGCACAAACCGCCGGTAATATCCTGACAACCCAAGGAACGACCTGAGTTCTCTGAGATTTTGAGGGACTGGCCAAGTTGTTAATGTAGCAATCTTGTCTGGATCTGTCTTCACTCCGTCACTTGAAACCACATGCCCAAGGTAGCGAACAGACGTTTGAAAGAAGACACATTTCTCGACTGATAGCTTCAATCCAAACTCCTTCAGGCGTTGAAGGACTTTCATCAGCCGTTGTTCATGTTCTTCCAGAGTTGGTGCAAACACTATCAGGTCGTCGATGAACACGAGTGCTTCTTTCAAGTTCATGTCTCCCATGCACCGCTCCATGAGACACTGAAAGGAGCTGAGAGCATTAGTTACCCCTTGAGGCATGCGGTTGAATTCGTAGAATCCATGAGGACATACAAACGCAGTTTTGCTCTTGTCGTTTTCCTCCATCTCTATCTGGTAGTACCCAGATTTCAAGTCCAACGTAGAGAACCATGTGGAGCCAGAGAGTGCTGAAAAGGTGTCTTCTAGCTTTGGCAAAGCATAAGCATCCTTCATGGTCTGTGCGTTCAACCTCCTGTAATCGATACAGAGCCTCACTGTCCCATTTTTCTTCCGCACTACAACTATGGGGGAAGCGAAAGGTGAATTGGATTCCCATATAACACCAGACTGCAACAGTTCTTGAATGTGCTGGCGAACAGCATCCACATCCTGAGGGTGTATTGGTCTTGGTCGTTGCTTGAAAGCAGTTGGATCGGACAGTTTGATCTCTTGCTTGACTTTATCCGTGTGACCAAAATCAAGATCGTGCATAGCAAACACCTCCGGAATACTGTCGAGCATGGCCGTTACACGTTGCTTCCATTCAGTTGAGAGTTGCGAATCTCCAAAGTTGTAGTTCAACTTGGTCTGGTTTGGCTCTGTAGAGGCGGAAGGTTGAGGCACTCTTTGCTCTTCATGGAGGATGGTCTGGATGGCACTTAGCTCTGCGATGGCTACTCTGGCAGGAATTACAATGTCATGGTCAGATTCGTTGGTAATTACTACTGGCAGAGGGCCAGGTTGGACAGGAGGTAAGTTAACAAGAGCGGACTTTACCATTAAACCACCAGGCAGGGAGAAGGATGTCGGATGTTGGATGACCACTTCTTTCACACCTTGCAGAAGTGGACAGATGGCAAGAGCGTTCAGCACAACAGTCTTCCGAGCCGGAATAATCTGCAGAACAGTGGACTGTATCTTGATAATGCCATGGTGGTCATCAATGGTTAACTTGCGTCTTATCTCCAGAATCTTGTGCACCGCTCTGTATCCAAAAGGCACAGGATGGAACTCAGACTGTGACTGACAGTGCTGGTCATAGACAACATCCAGAGGGTTTGTGCCAATTAAAACGGAGGGCTGTGAAGATCGCAGGTCAGGAACAACCAAGGCAAGGGTGTCAATGTTCATTTCTTCTCCTGTGAACTCCGGCGGGAAAGTCAAACTGAGTTTCACATATCCGATGTATGGCACACTCTGTCCGTTTGCGCCCTCTACCTCCAGGAGATCATCTAATGGCTTTATTTCATGGTCTGACAGGTAGGTGTTGTAAAAAGAATGTGAAACTGTAGTGACTTGGGAACCCGTGTCAAAAAGGCAGTGGAAGTTGGTTCCTTTAATTTTTACTTCACCGGTGCTTCTTGTGCCCACTAATCCCTTTGGCAATGGGGGTCGTGGTGATGGGTGCTTGGTGTGGGGACACTCATACATCGCAGCTCCCACTTGTCCCTTGGCAGAAGCTGCTTCTAGTTTGATAGCTTTCTGTTTTCCCAGGTTTGCTGTTTGTGTCTTAGCTGGCGGCGTTTCTCTTCGACCAGGCTAGGGTTCGGCTGACTGGAACAGTTGGGAGAGATGTGACCATCTTGTCCGCACTTAAAACAAAACCAGGGCTTCGGCTTGTTGGTTGCTTGGCCAGGTTTTGGTTTTTGTTTATTCCGCTGATGTTCTGGTTTTGCAGAGGGGGAGTTCTTCGACAGCAGGGCGGACATCTGGCCCTGAAGTTTTAACATTTGCTTCCTCAGGTCTTCGATAGCACTTACATCTGAGGAATGGCCACATGCGCATGCACTGGTGCTATACGTTTCAAGGTTAGCACGGTGCTTGACTGTTGGAATATGCTTCCTCATCAACATTTCTTTTGCCAACTGCCTGTCTTCTTCTGTTCTTAGCATGAATAACAGTTCTGAGAATAGTGGTGGTTGGTCTTTCTTCTGTTCTAATTGCAGTTTATTTATGACTGTGTTGTCCCAGCAACCTCTGCAAAATTGCTTTAGCAGGTACTTGTTCGTTTCAGCTGCTGGAACCCCACCACGCTTCACCACTGTGCTGAGAGTAAGCTGGAGCTTCTGCAGATATGCAGATGGTCGTTCCCCATGGTCTTGAAGAGTATTAAGAAATTTGGCAAATAACTCTTCCCCGTCTTCAACAGTGGCGTATGCAGAATCAAGAACATGCAGAAAAGTAGCAGGCAATGCATTAGGACCCAAACTCTTCACCAGATCAGCAGCTGGGGGAAGTAGGCTTTCCAGAATGCGTCTTGTGATATACAATGGTACAAGGCTTGGATCTGCGTTCAAAAGTTCAACTTGAGACCTCCAGGAATCATAATCTGCTTCGTGTTGTGGTTTTGGAAGCTTCCCTGAGAAGGTGTGTAGTAGGAGTGAAGACAGAGGTTGAATATTTACGTCATCTCTGCGCACAATATGCTCAACTACAACTCTTTGTACCTCAGGGGGGGTCAAGTCATTTCCAGTGAGCGAAATTCTCGGTCCCAGATTCACAGGTGGATTTGGCTGGGGTTGAGGTTCTTGCTGGTCAGTGGAGGAATGACCCGCTTGCTGTGAGGAAAGTACCTCAACAGCGTCTTCCTCTTCATACTCCTCTCCAGTAGCCGCTATTCCCAAATGTGCACTTATTTGGTCAAAGACTCCCTTCAAGACGTTGTCGAAGGATTGGCCACTCTGCTGGGAAAGACGTCTCAGCACTTGGAGGTAGTCAGGGGATGGGGTAGTCCCCACTGTGACTGTGGCAGCGCGCTCACTCGAAAGTAATGAAACAACAAATTCAATGTCTGCAGCTACACAAGATGTGTAAGTATATGGCAAATGCGGTTTTAGCTGTGCCAAGGCAGCAGTGTTAATAAATTCGACAGCCAGATTTTTATAAAATGGACTTTCACGGTCTGTAACAGTAAACGATGTTTTAAGTTCACCGTAACTACGTAAATGATCAATAATCTCATTCTCTGCTTGAGTATTTGTTACACCAGTAATAATAACAGAATGAGCAACATTGATACCAAGTTCCTCAAAGGGATCCATATTTCAACTCACCCTTTTTCCCTTAAATGTAACACATCAGTAAGTACATACAGACACAAAAACATTCACAATAACAGGCTCCTGGCTAGCTCGCCACAAATGTAACACATATGGGCTAGGCGGTTGACTACGGCTACAATAGCGGCAACAGAAGTCTGTTCTTTAGAGGAGCCTGGATTGTAAATGAATGGATGAGACAGTAGTGCAGTTTGAGCGTCTGTATTCAGAGAATATGAAAAAAAACAACCAATACAAACAATACACCATTCCAATATTCAAAAAAAATATATATAATGGATTACCCCCAATAAATCAAATGTTCTGTCGTTCACAATAAAGTTCTCAAGGAAAAACGTTCAGTTCATATCCTTTTAATCCAAAAAGGTTTGTCCAGATCGGTAGGTGTGAGACTTTGTCCTACCGGTTCGTTGATCTAGCCCGCCATGTGAGTTGAGATGAGAAAGAAATCCAAAGTCGGTCCAAAAAAAAAAACCTGACCTTTGAACCGAGTGTTCAGAGCTGAGCTTTCATGCGCGGTCCGACAGGAAATCCGCAGAGTTTTCCAGATGGAGTATTGAACGGGTTGAGTTCAAAAACGACTCAGTGGCTGACGGTTTCAAATGATCGATTCAGAGAGCTCCAGTCAAATGTTTGAGACACTGACAGTAATATGCCCAGTCACAGTGGAGACGGAGGAGGAAGTGAACTCCGTGACCCGTGATTTAAAGGAAGTTTTGGGGTCACAGGAAGTGGGCCCGCAAAATAAATAAATTAATTAATTAATAAATAAAATTAATTACTAAATGCGGGTTACAGTATGATTGTGTTCTTTATGTTTCTGAGAATAAACATAATATTCTGAAGAATATACTGGAAGATACAAAAAAAAACAGGAACAAAATGTGGAATAACTCACCTTGCCATCAAATTTGGAGTATTCATTGAAGGGGTTGTTAAGCTGCTGGGGACACTGCTCAAGCCGCAATGAAAGAGTGGATTTGGTACCTGTTGTCCGAGGCCTGTCTTTAAAGTCCCGTTTCTCAAACAGAGACCCCAGATCCTCAACTGGACAGAAAGAATTAGAGCAATAAACAACAATTTTCAGTACACTGATAATGGTAGTTACTTTCCTCTTAGTGCAGGAACATATCCTGATAAATGGCAGGATGTCATGTCTGTACAGAAAAACTGTTATAATTCTTGTGATTAAAACTAATAAAGACTAATAGAGTTGTGGAAAAAACTATATATATGTTACACATAATGCAAATTTTATTTTATTTACATGTTAGCACCTAAGCAACATCTTCACTGGCTGCATGTATTTACCAGTTGTCACCAACCAAAGGATGATTTTCTTCCTTGTTTTACTTGAATATTTAAAAGGTAATATTGTCCAGTAATTCACAAGGAAAAAAACAAAACAGTAAACGGTGTTCAACATAAACCGTGGCCCAATAGCCTGTGGCCACTAAGTTTTATCAGGTGTTGACAACAAGACTACATTTCCAAATTAGACTGCCTGTCTAAATGAAGGTTAAAAAAGTCTTCGCAAACGGTTCAGTTCCACAAACATCGTAATTCATTTGCGCCTTTTAGTTTAACATTCTATGAAAACAGCAAACAGTACTTGTTGCCTGCTCGTCAGGGATTCAGCCTAACTGTGTCCTTTTGTCCCAGGGACCGGATTAAATGTGTTTGGGATGAACAGAGATCCCTGGACGCCTACCACTCCGAAGATATTATTGTATGTATGTATAACTATTGGTTAGCAAAAGACAAAATGAATAAACAACAAAGACCGTCTTGATGCTGTTATGACTGGGAGGTGAGCTAGTTAGAAGACGGTGGGCAGCAGAGTTCTCAGCTGATTGAATTAACAGCTAATGGAGCTAGACACAGCAAGACTGACAGCGTTGTTCCACACGTATGCTGAATTGCTTTGACTTGGGCCCTGTTTAGACGACAACAGTTTCTCTAAAAACGAAAAGGTCTGCCCTTTGCATTTTAAAAAACTTCCGCGTTTATATGACGACGTTATTCAAATGATCCCTGTTCACACTGAGCCGCAAAATCTACTGGAAACGCTGTAGTATACACGCCAGGCCAATGGGTGGCAGTGTAAATTTGCAAAGCAACACCATGGCATGACAGCATGCCCTGGCGCTGAAGTGCCTTCCTCTACAACGCAGTGATCACAAACCAAAACAAAGACACAATGGCGAAAGCATGCACAAATAACTTTGCCTGGACGGATGACGAGGTGGAGTTGCTACAGTAGATATACACTTTGCGGAGAAGTGTTGATAAATTCAACAGGGTGAGCAGCACAAACAGAGCTCGGCATTGTTGTTGTGATGGTCGACTTTCTCGCACATGCCTAGTGACTGGAACCGTAAGGCGCATGTGCAAAAAGTCTCCGTTTTCAGAGGAACTGCATTTTGCAAGTTTACATGACAATGGAGATGGCGCTGTTTACAAAAAATTGCACTCTGGAACCCGTTTTCAAAATGTTGCATTTTCAGGCACCCAAAATGCTGCTGTCATGTAAACAATCAGCCAAAACGCAACTAAAGTTTACCATTTTCAGTTGAAATTGTTTTCGTATAAACGGGACCTTGGTTTGACTCAGCACGTCAGCTCAGCAAGGCAGGGATTTGCATTTCCATTACAATGGGGCTACCTTCTTGAAGGTGTGTCTTTACTGCGGATGGCTTGTCTTAAGTGATGACTTCAAAGCAGCAGGCTGATCCACAGCTAAAAGTCCCCCTTTGTTTTTGTTGTGAGTGTTTTTTTCCATCACAAAGCACAACAGTTGAAAGACGTTTCCTGTTGGAGGAGAGCTGTTAGGGCCAAAAGCTTGCCTCCAAGCAGAAAGCGGTGAAGTCTCACTGACTGCAGCCAACCCCTGACACCCCCTCTTCTCCCCCTTGCGAGACTTAACTTGTGTCTGTCTGTCTGTGCAGGAGACCAGAGAGGAAGGCATTTTTAAAAGTCTCTGTGTGTTCAGCTCTCAGTACTTTTTCAGCTTCTAGCCGAATCTCTGTTCTTAGGAGCTAAGTTTCTTTCCAGCATCCTGTTTAAGCCTACTTTAGATATCTGATTTATTTCAACTGGTCATGTTCACTGTCAGCTGTATTGGAGTCGGGTTAAGTTACTGCTGATGAAAGCTCAACATGTCTGTATTTTCCTGATTCACAATAAAAGTATTCACATAACAAAATAACAGGAGACCTTATTGTAAAAATTCCATAGAAAATGAAATGTCTTTATTATCGAATTAGTGGAACTTTGTTAGAGGCTTTTCTTCAATAAAAACAAGTCTTCTAACACTGCATGGAGGAAGAGTAAAATCAGACAGTCACAGTGACATGTTAGATGAAGAACTGCAGATAACAGGCTCTTACTGCACTTCTGCAAACAGCTCACCTCCAACACGTAAGGGTTCTTCATGTATAACACATGCAGCTAAGCAACAAGGGACTTAAGCTGTGGATTAGCCCACTGCTTTCGAACGTCATCACTCAAGACAAATAGTCATCAGTTACAGACACACCTTTTCAGCAGGTAGGCCTAACGTAATTGAGATGCAAATTCCTGCCGCACTGGGCTGACATGCTAATTCAGACCAAACCAAGCCAAGCCAGCACAGGTACGGAAAAAGGATGATACATTTTTCACAATAAAAGTCCCCCTTATTTGTCATGTTAAAGCTTTTATTGTGAAGGAAAAAAATAAGGAAATGTTAGGCTGTCATTATCAGTAACTTAACATGACTCCCATACGGCTGAAAGCAAAAATTAAACAGTAACATAAAGCAGATATCTAAAGTAAAACCAGGACACAGGAGAGAAACTAAACTCCAAACCACAGAGATTGGCAGCTGTTGGCAGCTGATGGCAGCTGATGGCTGCGGTCGCCGAGACATCACCACTACACGCTTGATGTACCATCTTGGGCACAGCTCGGCAAGGCTTAGCGTTTTTAAACTGACAAAGGAAATGCAAATCGGTGCGGCATGGTTTAACTCCACACGGCCAAAAGTGTTTACTCCATTCTGTACTAAAGTACACTACTAAGGTATTTGTACTTTGATTAAAAAAAAGCGGTTGTACATGAACTAAATACAAACTAATAAGAAACAGCTGTTCACTCGAAAATAAAATCTGGATTATTTCAAAATCTGTCATGTATCTTTTAGTATGTTTTTTTAAAGAGCTAGCAAAATAAATATAATCATTTCTTTCCTAAACATTTTAATGGTGCTTTTTAAGGCACTTACAACTATATATGACAATATCAAAGTAAATAATTCACTGCGAACTAAGAGACTGTGAGAGAATATGCCATATGCTTACAAAGATATTTTCATTCTGTTAATGACTTTTCATTTATAGAAGTGCCACGGTTAAGGAAGACTGTGTTGGGTTACAGTGCCTTTTCTGTAGGCTATTGGTTTTACATTAGACTACATTTGGGCCATAAAAAATGTACTTTGCCTACTAAATTAGGGGCCTGGTGGCCCTTGTGGCCACTGTTTAAAGATATTGGTCTCCTCGTAAAGATTAGGGGAAAGTCTATGAAACCTAAATATAATTTGCTGCAGCCAGCTGCTTTTTCTGCTTTCTTTTCCCAGGGGACATGTAAAATAACCTTGTTCACTGTCTCCCAACACCTCAGATTTGTTTTGCCTGTTTTGGGGAGGTCCTAACCCCAGGTTGGAAACTACTGACCTTAGGTACTGATCGATTGGTCTAATTATGGTTTCCAGATGTTTCATATATTTTAGAGTATGTCATAAAAAATGATTTTAACATTTAGATTTCTCAGCAGTGTTTTTATTCAGAATAAATTCATTCAAAAAGTTTACTAGTACACACAGAAACAGCAAAAAGTTTAAAGCAAAATATATGGTATTGCTTCAAAAAAAGAAATGAGTGCAGCTTTGCTATCTTAATCAGTTTGATGCATGTATTGTTAAAAAAAACCCTTACCTGATTGGGAGGATGTCCTCTCTTTCCATTGAATGTTTTTACATTTGATTTGGTTCTGCCGTTCCTTCCTTAACCTTTCAAGTCTTTGAGCTGGAAAGAAAGAACAACTTTTACATCTCAGTAGCAGGAAAACATTACAACGTCTATTAAAAGAGAAAAATTCAACATTATGTACACAATGCCATTGAAAAACTAGTACAGCATACTTTGGTTCAAATGTCTATTTTTAAATGGGCCTGGAAGCCGTGTGAGAAGAAAAGGACAGTAGTAGTCCTTTTCTTCAGTTTTCAGTAAGACACACTCACTCTCTGCCATGTGATATTTTGACAGTCAAACACAAAATAGTACTCACACCAAAAATCATCATGTTTTATTAAATATAATTTGTATATTTTGTAAAAAAACAAAAAAAAAAAAAGAAACTTTTTTTCTACATCCCTCTCATCTTACCAGCAGCCCCAGGTTTCTCGCGGCTGTCTTGTTGGAGTCCTGATGAGACAGCCACCACATGTCAGCACTCAATCTCAAATCTGAACATCTCAGAGGATTTCAGTTTTCTACCCACAACCCTGAACCATGACCAGAAGCAATCCACCAAACTCAGGACAAAACTCAAGAGAGCCAAAAAGAGACATGCTGTCTTCCTTTGGACTCTCTCTACCACCAAAACCATATTACAAAAACTGCTGCAGCCAAATCAAAGGTTGGATGATGAAGCAAATAAAATGCAGAGGGCAGATCAAATAAAAGCAGCAGGTACACACACTGTGCTTCAAGATATGAATGCAGCAGATTTATTTTCAATGATGCTTACTAGGTCCTGGAAAAGTTTTAGAATTATAAACACATGGTGGATTAAAAATTCATATCAAGATCAATAATAACTGACGTTTGCAGCTGAAGGTGTCCTGTCAACAGTAGAAATGCAACAACTGATTGATTAAATCCATTAATATTCATTATTACCAGAATTAATGTCTTGTGGGTGTATGTCTCCACCAACCACTCAAGTTGAGTTTACGTGCACATTGGAAAAGTTTGCCTCAGCAATAGGTAAACATATGTATTTATACATAAATTCACGGGTACAGGCACAGGCTGAAATTAACTACACATGGGCGGGCAGCAGGTGAGAACAAAAACACATTTTTATTTCACAGAATAAAACAAATGGAAAAGATGTGCCTTGTTTGTGTAATATTTTGACATCTAAATCACAAGTTGTCACAAGTTGAACCTTGTGTCAACAGGGTCGTTGTCACATTCATCACCGACGTGGAGGACTCCAGCAATTGACCAAAATGAGGTGGTAGCCTACATCGAGGTCAAGACACCCAAGGAGGATCCTTTTGAGGTGTTATAGTGGTGAAAGGGGCATGCTAAAATGTTTCCTAACCTGGCAGTGATTGAGCAGAATGTTTTCATTATCCCAGCATTGCGTGCAGCCAGTGAAAGAGATTGCTCATGTGCTGGATTTGTAATGTTAAGGAGATTCTGATCAGGAGCTACATTGTTGGAGCCTATTCAGCCCTTAGCAGTAATGATTTTATGAGCTTTTTTAATGACAAAATTCTAACTATTAGAGGCAAAATTCATGACCTCCTGTCCTCAGATAGTACCTATCTAACCTCAAACACAGCTGTAAAACCTAATATATATTTAGATTGTTTCTCCCCGATTTCTCTTCAAGAACTGACCGCAGTGATTTCTTCATCTAAATCATCAACGTGTCTCTTAGACCCCATCCCAACTAGGCTACTTAAGGAGGTCTTACCTTTAGTTAACACTCATATATTAGATATGATCAATATATCCTTATTAACAGGCTATGTACCACAGTCTTTTAAGGTAGCTGTAATTAAACCTCTACTAAAAAAGCCCACCCTGGATCCAGAGGTGTTAGCCAACTATAGACCAATATCTAATCTTCCCTTTCTTTCAAAGATCCTTGAGAAAGTAGTCGCAGACCAGGTGTGTGATTTTCTCCATGATAATAATTTATTTGAGGAATTTCAGTCAGGATTTAGAGTGCATCATAGCACTGAGACAGCACTAGTTAAAATTACAAATGACCTTCTGATTGCTTCAGACAAAGGACTCATCTCTGTACTTGTTTTATTAGATCTAAGTGCAGCGTTTGACACAACTGACCATCAAATTCTGCTGCAGAGACTGGAACACTTAATTGGCCTAAAAGGTTCTGCACTAAGCTGGTTTAAATCTTATTTATCTGATCGTTTTCAGTTTGTTCAGGTTCATAATGAATCATCCTTATGTACTAAAGTTTGTTTTGGAGTTCTGCAAGGTTCTGTGCCCTGTGACCAATCCTATTCACTCTATATATGCTTCACTTAGGTAACATCATTAGAAATCACTCTATAAATTTCCACTGTTATGCGGATGATACACAGTTGTATTTATCTATGAAGACAGAAGAAAGTAATCAATTAACTAAACTCCATAATTGTCTTAAAGACATAAAACACCAATTTCCTGATGTTCAAGTCAGACAAAACTGAAGTTATTGTTCTTGGCCCCAAACAACTCAGAGATTCTTTATCTGATGACATAGTTTCTCTAGATGGCATTGCTCTGGCCTCTAGCACTACTGTAAGAAACCTCAGACTAACATTTGATCAAGATTTGTCTCCTTTAAAACAAACCTCAAGGACTGCATTTTTTTCATCTGCGTAATATTGCGAAAATTAGGCCTATCCTGACCTGAAAAGATGCAGAAAAATTGGGCCACGCTTTTGTTACCTCAAGGCTGGATTACTGTAACTCTCTATTATCTGGTAGCTCTAGTAAGTCCTTAAAAACTCTCCAGCTAATTCAGAATGCAGCAGCACGTGCACTAACAGGAACTAAGAAACGTGATCATATTTCTCCTGTTTTAGCTTCTCTGCACTGGCTCCCTGTAAAATCCAGAATTGAATTTAAAATCCTACTGTTAACTTATAAAGCTCTAAATGGTCAAGCTCCATCATATCTTAGAGAGCTCATAGTGCCATATTATCCCACCAGAACACTGCGCTCTGAGAACGCAGGGTTACATGTGGTCCCTAAAGTCTCCAAAAGTAGATCAGGAGCCAGAGCCTTCAGCTATCAGGCTCCTCTCTCCTGTGGAATCATCTTCCTGTTGCGGTCCGGGAGGCAGACACCATCTTCACATTCAAGACTAGACTTAAGACTTTCCTCTTTGATAAAGCTTATAGTTAGGGCTGGCTCAGGTTTGCCTTGTACCAGTCCTTAGTTAGGCTGACTTAGGCCTAGTCTGCCGGAGGACCCCCCTATAATACACCGGGCACCTTCTCTCTCTCTCTCTCTCTCTCTCTCTCTCTCTCTCTCTCTCTCTCTCTCTCTCTCTCTCGCCCTTTTACTGCATCATGCTAACTCTGCCATTCTGCTCCACTGTCTCACAGGTTCTCATATTGCAGCAGTGCCTGAATAGTGTGACGTGTGTGGTTTTGCCGTGGTCCTGCCAGATGCCCCCTGCTGCTGCTGTTATCATTAGTCATACTTCTACTGTTATTGTCACACATGTATACTATCAGATATTAATATATTATTATTAATTATAATATTATTACTTTTAGTAATGTTGTTGTAAGCTACTGTCATAACCATCTGTCCTGCATCTCTCTCTGTCTCTGTCTCTCTCTGCGTCTCGATTCTGCTTATCAATCTGATTCTTTATCGATTCTCTTATCGATTCCTCCTGTCAATTAATGATATCACCTCCTGTTGTTTGCAATCCAATACATCTGCTTTCAGAACGTTTTATTATGAACCTTAAAGCCATGGTCTAGTTTAGAAAGATGATGAGAAAGATTTGAAAAAAGCACTGTGCTCCATGATCCCTCCCTTCTGAGCTCGTGTCCCTCTCCTCTCAGAGCCTCCTAACGACACACCTCCTGCCGCATAGAAATGTTTCGACGCTGTCTAACTGTTAACCACACAAAAAACTAATGGCAGCTTTCACAGTCATAACCCAGCATTGGCATACAGTTATCTGTGTCACAACAGCCACAATGAGTTGTCATTAATGTTACTCCTAGCTGGTGATATAGAGATAAATCCCAACTCACAGCCTGAGTGTGTCAACACCACGCAACTAGTGCAGCTAACTCAGGTGAGGCAGCCAATGCAGCTAGCCCAGCATATTATAACAACAAATAGCGTGCAAATCAACTCAACTGCCCTCATCTTACCATCCTTGGTGTTCCCATGAAATCCGACTACAGGAGTGGGGACGCGCCAAGGCTCCACAGCGGGCTAGAAGCTCCAGTGAGGCTAACAACAACAGCGTCCTGGGGCGTCTACCTGGAGCGGGGATGCGCCGAAGCTCCGCAGTGGGCTAGCAGCTCCACAGAGGCTAACAACAACAGCGCCCCGCCTGCCATCCACCTGGAGCGGGGATGCGCCGAAGCTCCAAACTGGGCTAGCAGCTCCACGGAGGCTAACAACAACAGCGCCCCGCTCACCGTCCGCCTGGAGCGGGGATCCGCCGAAGCTCCACAGTGAGCTAGCAGCCCCAGGGAGGCTAACAACAGCGTGAAGTGAAGCTACAGCTTTGACCGCTTCTGTCTCTCCACCATTATGTCTTTTTTGTTGTTGAATGGGCTGCTGTCTGACGAGCATAGATTTGGCGTTATGAAAAGAATCGATAAGGGAATTGTTAAGCATAAAGGCTAATGATGTTGATGAATTGGACCAATTGGAACTGGTTCTTAACAGGAACCGGTTCTCGATTCCCATCCCTATTTGTGATATTGGGCTTTATCAATAAAATTGATTGATTGATTTTTTTTTTTTTTGAAAATGGTAAATCAAAATAATGCTGATGATAATATTGATTAATTATTTGAAAGTTGTAGATCATATATTGCAGATAAATTATGATTTATTATGATTGTTCTCAGCTGCTCACAGCCCTCCTCCTAGTCAGGCCATCCTCCTCCTATGATTAGGGAGAGAAGAGAGCTGGGTTTCCCTTTTGTCTGCCTTTTGTGTTGAAGGAGTGAGAAGTGAGACAGTTTATCTACCACTAAATTAAGTTTTTTGTTTTGGTCATTGTGTGAAGTCAACCATGGAGAATATTTTTGTTCATGTAAATACATTCAGAACCTTTTTTGAACCTGGAAAGATCTCCGCGAGTGCTTATTGTTTAGTAAGTCATAGACCTCCTCCTCAGAAGACTACTCTGCTATTTTACCTTTTTTTTTTAACGCATGAGTAGCCTCAACACACATTAACCACAGAGGTCTCTCCTTCTCCAACACAAACGGAGCCAGCAATTGAAACTGTTAAAAACACAGAATAACGTAGTTTCATGTTTCAAATTTATGTATTCCCCACGCAGTTTGGCATGTGGCGACTTTAACTTTTAAACTTTTACACAGCACGTCTTTCAGGTATGGCGACGTTGGACAGAAAGACATGCTGTGTAAATGTTTAAAAGTTAAAGTCGCCACGTCCCTTCTCAAGTGCTGATATAGATTGGTCGTGCTGCTGCGGGACGTGTCGTCTTTAACTTTTACACTTACACAGCACGTCTTTCTGTTCAACGCCGCCGTACCTGAATCCAAAGTATCGCCATGTAACAGACATTTTTTTCCCCACCAACTCAGCCTGTTCATGGTCGAGCTCATGCTCTTCTTCAGCATGCACCAGGATAGCTTGTGGGCGTGATGTCAACAAACTCCACACACTACAGGAGAGGCAGTCACGTTCACAGGCACACACGTTAACATTTATTTAGCCTACATTAAATCGCAAATCGCAGTCTTTTATGCGGTTATGTAATCGCACAGCCTTACATCGCGATTGCGATTAATCGTGCAGCACTAATAAAGTAAAAAGTCACTTGACATGCTGCTGTTTTGTGCTATGACCTATTTAAGTGTTGGAAGTTGTTATTTACGTGACAACGCCTGAACGCAACACAAGCTCATCATGAGTGCCGTACTGAGCTGCTGTGTGAGCAGCGTGTTTGTCTGTGCGTAACAGCAGTCTGTTGGTGGTTATTTACACACTGTCCATTTCAATAACTTTGTTAGCTGACAAACTGCACTGGGCTCGGGGTCAGGTTTGGTCAGGAAAATGCGGCCCGAGCCGCTCTAGTGTGCTCACCTGTGTGTGTGGCGGAACTCTGCTGTGCGCCTGCATCAGAGCAGAAGAGCACGTTTTAAAATACATTTATTTTATCAATTAGTTATGAACTTCTACTATTTTTAGCAACTTGCCCAATCAAGCAAGTGAGGTTGTTAGTTTACATGCCCGACCGCGAGTTTTACTTGCCCCAGGCAATGGGGCAATCCTTATTGTTGAGCCCTGATTATAGCTGGATTGAGTATCTGTAAAAGCAGCTGATCCGTAAGACCGATCCTTCCCCTTTAAATCTTTGCGACACGGACTATATCATACAGCATGTATGCCGCAAGCCGCGACAGTCGTGTGCCGCATGCTGCCAGAGTTGATTAGAGAGTGGCAAACAAAAGCAACATGGAACACAAGCAACATGGAGCGAATGAAAGGGTCTGCTATATGGAGGTATTTGGTTTCCCAATGGAGTATTGCACAATTAGTCTTGTGTTCACGTGTAAACCCCCTCTGGCAGTGCAATAAACTGAAAGAGCCTACTGAATCATGCAGAAGAGGAGCTGCACATCAGAGGACTGTGCTGCCCTCTGCTGGGTTAAAGAAGAAACACAAAGATGGACAGTGGGATATTTGAGTTTTTAGCTCAGAATGCAGGAAAGGATGTAAGAGAAAAGAAATAACACCAACGTCTGATGTAACTTGTCCTATTTTGTCATAACTGTTATATTCTCTTTTTATAGAAAAAAATCAAACTGCAAAAATCTAACAAAATCTATCTTTAATAGATAAACCTCAGAAATAAATCATTAAACCAACTGGCACACACAGGAAGGAAGATTTCGTCTTGGTTACTGTGTTACTGTATGATTACTGTTTCTATGTTTGCCCATCAGTTTCAGCTGCTACATTTGTATTTCTTTCTAAGAAAATTGTATCCGAATTTACATGAACCTAAATGCTGATGCATAAGTTATTGCTGCTGTTGGGATTCACAGGACCACAGATGATTTGTCATTTGTTAAAATCTAAACTGGACATGTGAAGGCATGGACATGTGACTGCTCCCTTCCAACAATCTCTCTCTTACTCGGGAGCTGCCAAGCCACCCCCTCCTCTTTCCGTCTGGGCCTGGACCAGCCCAGATGCTCAGACCCTTGCTCCTTGCCCTGAACCATAAAAGGTGGGGCAATTGATCACAGACTTTCTAACCTGAACCAGAAACTAGCTTTCTAGCAACAAGGAGAACCAAGTGAGTTAGCACCCAGTGTCTAACTCCGCAAAGAGTTACACCTTTCTTCCATCCATTCAAGGATCGGTAATCTAACAACTGGGCATAGTTTTATCACAGCTTTACCGGCTAAGCAAGACTGTTTAACTTGTATGTGATTTAAAGCTGTCATTGAGTTATTGTTGTGATTGTTTGCAGTAAGGTTATTGGTTAGTTGGCTTTGCCAAAGCGAAGTGTTTAGTTTACTAATGCTGTTCACAGACAGATTCTTACACACAACTAAACAATCTCCAGACTAATCCAGACAGTTTGCAACACAAATCACATTCACATAGACTCATTAACAAATAGGCTTTCAACAGAACTACACCCAAAGAGGCATCTCAAAGTTCCCGCTTCTTTTCCTTTTTCTTTGTGTCCTGACCACACAGTCAGACAAACACCTCCCTCAATCTGAAGCCAGCTTTGATTCGGCCATCTTGTAGTTCTCTGTAGCCAATTTGTTGAATAAATCACATTTTTGGAATCATACCTGCTGTCTGTTCAATGTTTATTTATTTATTTATATACGTTTTGTGTTAATTTATGTTCCCAACACTTCCACACACCAGATTCTCTCCTTTGCTCCATGACGTATGATGTAGCTCGTGTCGCAATATATTTAAAGGGTTGCCTCAGGTATAGGTTGCATTTTTCAATACCTGATCCATCTATTTTGATGATATCGGGTCCGATATTCGATCCAGATATCGGATCGGTGCATCCCTAGAGCACAGCCAGCTGGAAGTGGAAGGACAGCAGTTCCCTTGGGACTACAGACAAGGTTTTAGGAGTGGACTTACTCAATGTGGGACAAACATAACCGAGTATCAAAAAAAGATGATAAAGAATAAAGCAATGGTGATCTACCCTTCAGTGAGTGATGGAGACAGGCTCCAAAGTTTTCTACAGCACAAAGACCTCTCATTTCAACATCTCAAAGCCATGGCCCTGAAAGACCTAAAACAACTCATTGAGAAACTTGTTTCGTATGTTGACTATGTTAGCACGACTGGCAGGGGAAATGCTGGGGATGGCTGGAAACATGAGGAGTACACTGCTGTGGGAAACTTAAAAGCACCCACCCGCTGCCTGCTTGTGACAGGGGTTGTTGCAGCTTGAGACAAACTGGACACAGACATGATCAGAAAGTCTCTCAAAGTTTGTGGACTGTCTGTGCAAAGTGACAGGAGTGTGGGCAATCTCATGCTTCAAGGGCACTCACTCAGACACAAGAGCAGAACCGTGCAAAGCAGCTCAGGAGAAGGATGAAGAGAAGATATTTAACAATTAATTGTTGATCTTGATGATGACGAAGATGGTAATGGTGAGGATGACCATACTGAGGAGGAGGTAACAAGGTAAGGTAACATGCTAATATTTTAGACAATGTCCTGTATTTGTTGGGGTGTGGGTTTTGCTCTCAGCTATACATTATCAGATACCTGACTGGGAAGAAATGCTGTGGACGGACAACCCGAAAACATTATGGCCATGGCTGTCATCAGCGCAGAGGCATAAAAATAGTTTCAAAAAATATATATTTATTCAAATGAATTATGGGTCATTTTAAATTTGTTCAACCTTGAAGTGACAGCCCTAATACCTACCGCCATCAACCAGAAGGAGGAGGAGAAGAAGAGGACGATGACTGACCAGTAACATGTACAGTAATGTACATTATAAAGCTTTATAAAGCTCTAAATGGTCAAGCTCCGTCATATCTTAGAGAGCTCATAGTGCCATATTATCCCACCAGAACACTGCGCTCTGAGAACGCAGGGTTACTCGTGGTCCCTAAAGTCTCCAAAAGTAGATCAGGAGCCAGAGCCTTCAGCTATCAGGCTCCTCTCCTGTGGAATCATCTTCCTGTTACGGTCCGGGAGGCAGACACCGTCTCCACATTTAAGACTAGACTTAAGACTTTCCTCTTTGATAAAGAGGAAAGTTTGATAAAGCTTATAGTTAGGGCTGGCTCAGGCTTGCCCTGTACCAGCCCCTAGTTAGGCTGACTTAGGCCTAGTCTGCCGGAGGACCCCCCTATAATACACCGGGCACCTTCTCTCCTTCTCTCTCTCCTTCTCTCTCTCTCTCTCTCTCTCATATTCTATTACTGCATCTTGCTAACTTGGCCATTCTGGATGTCACTAACTCGGCTTCTTCTCTGGAGCCTTTGTGCTCCACTGTCTCTCAGATTAACTCATATCACAGCAGTGCCTGGACAGCGTGACGTGTGTGGTTGTGCTGCTGCCGTGGTCCTGCCAGATGCCTCCTGCTGCTGCTGCCATCATTAGTCATACTTCTACTGTTATTTTACACATATGACTATTGTCACACATGTATACTGTCACATATTAATACATACTTTCAACATATTGTACCACAGTAACCAGAACTATAACTATAATATTATTACTTTCATTAACGTTGTTGTAAGCTACTGTCATTACCTGCATCTCTCTCTCTCTCGCTCAGGTTTGCCTTGTACCAGTCCTTAGTTAGGCTGACTTAGGCCTAGTCTGCCGGAGGACCCCCCTATAATACACCGGGCACCTTCTCACCTTCTCTCTCTCTCTCTCTCTCTCTCTCTCTCTCTCTCTCTCTCTCTCTCATTGTGTCATATAGATTACTGTTAATTTATTATGCTGATCTGTTCTGTACGACATCTATTGCACGTCTGTCCGTCCTGGAAGAGGGATCCCTCCTCAGTTGCTCTTCCTGAGGTTTCTACCGTTTTTTTTTTCCCCGATAAAGGGTTTTTTTTGGGGGGAGTTTTTCCTTATCCGCTGTGAGGGTCTTAAGGACAGAGGGATGTCGTATGCTGTAAAGCCCTGTGAGGCAAATTGTGATTTGTGATATTGGGCTTTATAAATAAAATTGATTGATTGATTGATTCATGTCATAATGGTACAACAACATTCAACATGCACAGAAAGTTATTTTTTAGGGATGCACCGAAATGAATATTTGTGGCCGAAGCCGAAGCCGAATATTATTAAATGCTTGGCCGAATACCGAGTACCGAATACCGAATATCATTGTTTAGTTTTTCATTATTTTTTGCAGATGAACCCCCTCCAGATTAGTGTTGTCACGGTACCAAAATTGGGACCCACTGTGCGATAACCATGGAAAATACCATGGTTCTGAGTAGTATCACGATACCACAGCGAAAATGAGGCAGATGTGCCTTTTGTCATTTATGAAAAGATAAATCACTTTTCTATAATAGATCAATGATATTTCAATGGAATAAATTACTTACTGACTTATTAATACTTCAAAAACAGCATTAATAAGTGATTCACATAGGGGGGATCAAAATAAAATAAAATAAAATAAATAAATAAAATAAAAATCAACCAGCCACCCTCCTCCCTTGACAGTCCCTTCATAAGTAATGAACAGTCCCTAAAGTGCGGTGAGGTTTGTGGGCCGTTACTGCCAGAAAGAGAGAAATGTGAACGGCTCGTTTCTCCTCTGACACGTCACATACCTGGCTTGGCTGGCTCGGCTGTTCAAGTACTTCTGGGCAGTCATGACACCAATAAGAAGATATTATTGGAACCAACTTCTCTGTCGCCGGTAAGCCGATGGCCACCGTAATTGACAGGAATACATGACTGTCTTTCTGTGACCCCCGTTCAACCCACAATCAGTGGGATTCGCTCAAAACTATTTTTAATCGCAAATGTGAGTGCTGTGACGGACGGATTGCCACACTACCGACATTTTATTCCGCCTGTCACGGCACGCTATTATTCGGCCTTGCTTTTAACTTATTCCACCGAATACCGAATGTGTGTTTTTTTTATATATTCGGCCGAATATATTCAGTTACCGAATATACCGCATCCCTATTATTTTTAGTATGACTGTTTTGACCATGGATAACAGTGCAGCACTAACCACGACTGAAGTCGCCACAGTGTTAGCTGCAGTAGCTCTTTGGGTAGTCGGCGTATGACTCACTATCATGCTCAAGTTAGCAAGTTAATGTAACTGACTAACTGGGTATTTAGTCAAAATGAGCAGACATTAGGCTTGTGCCGGTTTGAAAATTTTCCAACTGGTTTGATTTAAAGCCAAATATCTAACCGAACCAATATATCGAATTATATACCAAATTTTACTACTGGGGGTCGCATTTGAGCCATTTTTCCCAATAAAAGCCCATTTTAGGTGTAATGCGCTTCCAATCCACTAGGTGGCGGTAATGCTTTCTTAACCGCCAATACACACAAGGTTACACAAGAAGAAGAAGCAGAAGGACATCAAGACGTTCGGGAAAAGACAGTGGATAAACCAGTAATAGTATTAAAGGGATAGTTCAACATTTTGGCAAATTCGCCTATTGCCGTAATCCCTATAGTCGTATGAGTAGGTACATTTCCTTTAATTGTCAGTGTGTGCTGTTCGGAGATCGGTGGGCAGAGCTGCCCGCTGAAATGGAGGTGAATGGTACAGCTCCCTCTCTCCCTCAGAACTAACCAAATACACCATCAAATGACTCCAAAACACTCTAGTGGACACCACATGGCTTGTGCATTCCCCACACTATGAAATAATAATGTATAATTAAGTAACATTACAACACATGCAGCAAATACTCTGAACTACTTTCTTGAGTAAACCACTGGGCGGAATGACAGTGCGCACCTGAGACAGTGCCGTAGTTATTGCTTGCAGCCTTGCATTTGAGTTATCATCAGCTGGACTCACCAGAAAGTTTAAGTAAAGTTTACAGAGTGTTGTTGTGAAGTTTCACGTAGTACCAACCCAAAATACAGACAGGATGAAACAATGGCTATTTGTGCTGGACATCAACCCCAACACATCTGTGGAAATGGTCCGGAAAATGTTTGTATGCTCCAACCATTTTTTACCAGAAGACAACAGTGAAAGGATGGAGCGCAGAAGCTCAGGAATGGTTCAAACGCTTTTTGTTTTTTTAAATATTATTTTTTTGGGGCGTTTTGCCTTTAATGGACAGGATAGTGTGTGAAATGGAGGAGTGAGAGAGAGAGAGAGAGAGAGAGAGAGAGAGAGAGAGAGAGAGAGAGAGAGAGAGAGAGAGAGCGGGGGGACGACATGCAACAAAAGGTTGCAAGCCAGAGTTGAACTCGTGACCGCTGCTGCGAGGCATCACCTCTATACATGGGGCGCCGGCACTATCCACTACGCTACTAATGCCCCTCAAACGCTTTTCTTGAAAGATACTGTGATACCATCTGCTGGCATCACAAAACGAGCAGGCGTGGTAAGTGATTGTTGTGTATTTTGCTCAGCAATCTCTCTGCTGTAACGTTACCTCCATGTTGAGTAACATTAGCCTACAACCCAAGCATGGTAAATAAGGCTAAAATGCAAATGTTGTTGTGGTTATGTTATGGATAAGTGCTTGCCCAGAGCATATAGTGAAGTGACTGGCATTACTTTTCATTGTTGGGAATAAACAGACTGCTAGGGAACATTTTATGTTGTTGGTCCTTCAGGAGTTGTGGTGATTTATGAGTGTGGAGTTAACATGTTCTCCCCGTGTTCCGGTGATCATTTTGAGGCGTACTCTATATTTATATTGCACAGGTGTACCTAATAAAGTGGCGAGTAAGCCCCACATTTACATCAGCGGCTCTGGGTCTCCCCTCAGCCCCTGGTTGCTCAGCAGCCTCAACCTCTCTTCTTGCTCTCTCTTCTTCCAAAACCTGTAACACTCCGCCCAGCAAGTACTGTATGTCTAGAATGTAGTTCCGGCTCTGCATTTGGCTTCAAAACAACTCTGTCTCGCAATATTACATTATTTTATAGCGTGGTGAATGTGTAAGCTACAAGTTGTCCACAAGAGCGTCATGTGATGGTGTATTTGATTTGTTTTGAGGGAGAGAGGGAGCTGTACCGTTCACCTCCATTTCTACCCCACTGACCTCAGAACAGCACGCACTGACAATTAAAGGTAATGTACCTACTCAAATGACTATAGGGATTACAGCAATAGGCGAATTTGCCAAAATGTCAAACTATCCCTTTAATAGTACAGTATAGTATATACTGTATAGTACAGTAGTAATCCAGTATCTTTGGTTAGGGCAACAAACTGAATGACTGCTGACTCCCTTGCACTTTTCCCCACCCCCAATGTAATTTGATCTCTCGCAGCAGCAGCAGACAGCTAAGCGGACTAAACAAAACACTAGTAGGCTCCTCCACTTCATTTATAAACAAACATAAACCTTATTAAGTTGTCATAATGCATGTTACAATGCAAGATAAGTTGAATATAGTTCCTTGACACGCCGCTGATGTGAAAACATAACAAACTATAATAACAAATGAAAAATTGAGCAATTTTGCTCAGTTTCGGCCCACTTGACGTGCTGCTGGGTTGTGCTATGGTGTGCTAGATTTTGTCATTTACGTGACAATGCCTGAATGCAACACAGGCTCGCTCCGCTGTGTGTACAGTGCCGTGTTGTGCTGCTGCGAGCAGCGTGTTTGACTGTGCTCAGTCTGTTGATGGTCATTTACACACTGTCCGTAACAATAACTATGTCAGGTCAGGTCAGGTCAGGTCAGTGCCCCCCCGATATAGTGCAGGGGAAACACTGATGAACATGGAAGAATTCTTTTTATTATATTGTAATTGCAATTGCAAATCGCGATATTATCCAATCAAATCGCAATCGCGCATTTTTATCAAATCGTGCAGCACTAGAATAAACCTTGTTCCCGAACATGATTTCCACCGTCAGACGACAATGTCATCAAAGTCCGTCTTGCGTTATATCTTCAATGAGAAACAGCAGAAATTACCTACTTAGAGTTTAGTTTTGTCTATTAATTCTGTTTACATTATGAATTTATTTTTTTAGTTATTTACATTATTTTGATTATAATTGCTTCGAATCTACCTAAGATTTCTGAAATGTTCTGCTGATGGACAAATGTTGTCATGTCATAAATAAATAAAGTTTAAACCATAATTAGCTGTCTGGTTTCAGGAACAAAAATCTGACTTGAAACTTAAAAAAATAATTATTCGACATTTATTGTTTTAATTACTGACATTGACTGATATGAAAATCTTTACTGTGTTAACATTTTTAGCCATATAGTCCGCCCACTGACCCTGATAAAGCTATTTCAAAGCGAACTCTTGATTAAGCTAACAGATAGCTTTATCAGGGGCTCAGCTACATTGGTAGATCACACAACAGAGAAAGAAACAGGAGAAGAGTGTTTCTATCCGTTACATTTATTTTTAAATTAACCTATAATAGTGCACATGTCCGTCAAAATGGACACAAATGTTGCTCGGTGAGGCCCTCTCGAGACGACATTTACAATATCACATATTTATGAATATCAGCTATACTTTTTGTGATTAACATAGAATGACGATGAAATATTACATATGAAATAAACAATTCAGACTGGGTGGGTAAGCAAAACCATCTCTGTGTCCATCTCAACATCAGAGGAAGCACCAAGGCAAGCATGGAGGGATCAAACATCAGCTAAATCATAAAGATGATCTTTGCCAAGCATCCTGCTAGTCAGTGTACAAGTGCTGGACAATCTATATGTTCCTGACATAAATGCTGCACGACTTCAAATGTGTGCAATTTGAGGTAAAGAATATGTGTAAAATCCTTTTTGTATTTGCTGTAAAAATAAACAGACTATGACAGAACAAATAATTCACTTATGACGGAAACTAGTGCTGCACGATTTGATAAAACTGTGCGATTGCGATTTGAGTGGATAATATTGTGATTTGTGATTGTGATTACAATATAATTTTAATAAAAATGGCATCATGAATCTTCTTGCTTGATTCAGTGTTTCCCCTACATTATATCGGGGGGGGGGCATTGACCTGACATAGTTATTGTTATGGACAGTGTGTAAATGACCATCAACAGACTGCGCACAGTCATACACGCTGCTCGCATAGCAGCGCAGCACAGCACTGTACACACAGCGGAGCGAGTCTGTGTTGCATTCAGGCATTGTCACGTAAATGACAAATTCCAGCACACCATAGCACAACCCAGCAGCATGTCAAGTGGACCAAAACTGAGCAAAATTGCTCAATTTTTCATTTGTTATTATAGTTTGTTATGGAGTCAATCATTTCCCTGTGACACTTACAAATGCTTGCGTAACTGTGCTTGGATGTTGATTTATGAGGCTTTGGAGGCTTTCAGTTGTCCCTTTGTCTTGAACGTTACACAGCTTGGCTTTCTCTCGCATGCATTCTTCGTACTTTTCTCTGTGCTGTCTCAAGTGTTGATATAGATTGGTCGTGTTGCTGCGGGACGTGGCGACTTTAACTTTTAAACTTACACAGCACGTCTTTCTGTTCAACATCGCCGTATCTGAATCCAAAGTATCGCCATGTAATAGACGTTGCGGTTTTTTTTTTCGCCACTAACTCAGCCTGTTCAGGGTCGTGCTTATGCTCTTCTTCAGCGTCTGTGTTGGTCACTGCTGCATGCCGGCTGGTCACCTGACCATACGTGCTGCACACACCAGGATAGCTTGTGGGCGTAATGTCAACATACTCCACACACTACAGGAGAGATAGTCACGTTCACAGGCACACACGTTAACATCTATTTACATTAAATCGCAAATCGCATCCTTTTATGCAGTTATGTAATCGCACAGCCTGACATCACGACTGTGATTAGATTAATCGTGCAGCACTAACGGAAATCAGTCAGAGCTCTTCCACCCCTGTCAGCTGGAATCCGTCTTGTAGGGCTGGGCGATACGGCCTAAAAAAAAATCTCTGATTTTTTCACAAAAAATCCGATTAACGATTTAAATCGATTTTTTCCCCTCCTACTTAAAAAAAAAATATTTGCGGCCTGGTAGCACATACCTGGGGTCCAAAACTTTCAGCATGTGAATAAACCCTGGCTTTTCCATGGTAGCCTATATGTGGGCACCATATCTCTTGCAATATACATTGTGACTGCATCTGTGATCGCTTTCCACCAGACCCCTTTCTTATCGTACGGCAGTGTTTCCCCTACCATTATATTGCAGCACAACAGAAGTCATTTAAGGTTACCTTTCCTATAGAACAGGTCTATACCTTGTCCTTTTATTAAACAAACTAAATAGCCTTATGTTACAGGCTGAGCCTGATGTTTGTGGCTTGTGTGTGTGTGTGTGTGTGTGTGTGTGTGTGTGTGTGTGGAGCTGTGTATATGTGTTGTTGATGTAGGAGGTATGAGACGTTAGTGGTGTAGTGTGTGACGTCAGACGGATGCGCCCCAGGAAGAAAGTGAGGCATGCCCTGCGTTCCAAATCGCATACTTCTACTTCTACTTCTACTATATACTTTAAGTATGTACTGCAGCTGCCCTTAAAAAGTATGTAGTGTAGTATGCAGTATGCATACTATTGGGACACACTACATCAGCTCCCTGAACTCCGACCCTCTTGCTCACTTCCACCGCCGTCCATAGTGCCACATTTGAATATTTTGTTTTGTTGTAATTCGGAGATGCAGCAAATCTCCTCTCGTCGAGCTCGCCAGAGTCATGCATACCATCGCAGGTGCCGGAGAGCTCTGTTGCTGTTGTGTCGTAATGTATGTTGTTGTTTCTAATAAACTGACGTGTTCACATAAACAGTTCCAAGCCTATTATTAATGACCTGTTTATTGAACTAGTCACCAGTAGGCATATTAACCCCCTTCACACACAGCTTTCTGTTGCTGGCAGATGTTTGTTGTTAAATATATTTACAGCTATGCAGCTGCTGGCACTATATTCTGTCTGCACGTGAAGCAGCCTTACATTCACATTACTTTTATTTGTAGTGTAACATACTTGCACATTCTTACTACATTACTTAATATGTATTTGACTTTTAGTATTTATATATTTACTAGTCTATACTGCTCATACCTGGCCCATAGTGTATTCATATTTAGTCATATTCATTCATTATTTATACCACACTTACACCACTGCCTATACTGGTAGAATCTTCTATATTGTAGTCATAGTTGAACCCTAACATTGATTATACTATAATCACAATAAAGTTGTCTGTGTTGTCTGTGTCATGTTGTTTTCCCTGCTATATGTGGGCTTTGGTTGTACACGCAGCTCAGTCAGTGCGACGTAACTTCCGCTGTAGAAAGGATTGTCGGTCAGAATGGCCAAAGAAGCATGCTGACATGCATACTGCGAAATGACCGGATGAAGTAGAACATCCTGGTACTTTTGGCATACTACATCTGACATACAATGTATTGGGACACACTAATTCTTTTTCTGGCATACTAAATAGTATAGTAGTATGGGTAGTGGAACGCAGGGTTGTGCTATGTTGTTTACATTGAGCAGCCACAGTGAAGAAACCTACGCAGTTCTGCATGCTGTTTTTGAGTTATTTCCCTCTATATAAAAGTCAGACACTGATGAGAGAGGCTGTGCATCATCCCTGCAGTGCTGAAAATAAAGTGCCGTTCTTTAACGCAGACAAAGTCCCATTGTTTATGTGTTGTTGCCACAACGAGCTAACAAAAGCTAGAGGAGCTAATGGTCTTCAGAGGTCCCTTTACTACAGTTCGGGGGTCTGCCAGCTTGGCATTGGTAACACTTATTTATCTTATTTACACAACGGCATGTCATTTATGTCCCTACACGGTGCACATCTAAAATCCTCCTCTGCTCTCTGTGTCGCGCACGGCAGAGTTTGGCCCTGATGCGCGCGCGTGCATGCATGCACACACGCGCACACACGCGCACACACACACAGGTGTGCACACAAAAGCACTGAAGAACTCATTCCCTTTCTTGAGAACGAGTTCTTCCCCGCTCGCTGCCATGTTGTTTGTGTATCAAGCACGCAGGGGGGAGGGGGGAGCCCAGTCTGAACTACGGGAGCCCAGCGTGGAGCGGCGGTGGCGGATTTTAAATAGAAACTTGATTTTCATTAAAACAAATCGGCCTCAACTACAAATTCAAATTAATCGATAAAATCGATTTATCACCCAGCCCTACCGTCTTGGGATCTTTGCATATCATTTACTTGCTCTCTTCTTTCACTTGCTGTTTTTTTGGTCAAACTGCAATTTTTTGTTTTGTTTTGTTTGTTTGTTTTACACAGTGCGCATGCGCCCATGCTTGCAGCCTGTTGCAGTCGCTCCTGCTTGTTTTCCTAGTTTTCCTACTTTTTTGCTTTTATTGAGTTATTACTTGTGCTTGTATTTTATGACTGATATTTTGAAACTGCACACTCTCCAAACATGCTGATAGAGAGAGTTGTGGTCTGTTTGCTCACTCTGGAATTATTACTTCTTTCATTCGGACCCGGCACCATTGCGCAAGGAACTGGCTGTGAATCTGAGGAGGACCAAGACACCAGTGACCCCTCTTTCCATCCAGGGGGTCAGTGTGGACATTGTGGAGAGCTATAAGTACCTGGGGGTGCACATGGACAATAAATTGGACTGGGCTAAGAACACTGACTCTCTCTACAGGAAGGGCCAGAGCCGTCTCTATTTTGTGAGGCGAATGAGGTCCTTCAACATCTGCCAGACTATGCTCAGGATTTTCTATGAGTCTGTGATGGCCAGTGCTATCCTCTATGCTGCTGTGTGCTGGGGCAGCAGGCTGAGGGTGGCGGACACCAACACACTCAACAAACTTATCCGCAAGGCCAGTGACGTCGTGGGAACAGAGTGTGACTCTCTGATGGTGGTGTCCGAGAGGAGGATGCTGTCTAAGCTACGAACTATCTTGGACAATGTCTCAAACCCACTCCACGATGTGCTGGTCAGGCACAAGAGTACTTTAAGTGGGAGACTCATACCACCAAAATGTACCACTGAGCGCAACAGGAAATCATTCCTGCCTGTGGCCATCAAACTGTACAACTCCTCCCTCTGAGTGGCCCTGAGACTATTTCACCCACTGTGAACATGTGCAATAATTTAACTTGAGCAAAAACCCCATTTTACCTTGACTGTATATATTCTGTGCATTATCTATTTAGGTTACTATATATATAGTAACCTGTATATTTTGTTTTGTTGTTGTTGTTAATAATCCTGTTTATTAGAAATATATATTTCACATAGGAAAGAAGCAAGCACTCTCAAAAATGAATAAACTCAACGGGTGCACGGCCAAAACAGCAGAAGAAGAACTAGAAGAAGTCGGACCACTTAAAAGAGGGGGAGATAGAGAGAAGTTTCTTCTACAGAGAGAGGCTTTTTGGATCCATAGGTTACAGACCGAATCTCCTAAAGGTGTGAATGAAGAGTTGTTGTTAAATTGTTTTCTGTGACTACCATAGACTTACTTGTGTTATCACTCATGACACGCTGTTGGCACTACTTATTGGGCTTTTTACCCGTTGAATTTTCTGCTGCTGACCGTGCATATCTAGATGACCTGTTAGTGGAACCTCTCAGTGATTATTTGAATTTTTTGTTTCATTGTGTTCTTATCATCTAAATGTGTACTGAGGGTTTACTATGTCTATTGTAGTTCTCTTTTGCTCTACTTCTTTCCATACTGTGATTTATAGGGTATAGATGCAGATCTTCAGTACTTTATGTATCTCACTGCACATTCATCATCTGATTTAGTAAGAGAATGTTACTGTATGTATTTTTACACTTTGTCTATTTTTATGTACTTTGACACCTGCCTTTAAGCGAGGAATAGCTACTTAGAGTGGTTTGAGGCAGACCTACCTGTTAGTAGAGGGACAGCTACTTAGTATGTTATCCTTTGTACTACGCACTTGTGATCTGTTTGCTAATTAAGGGACAGTTACTCAATGACCTTTTTGCACTTTATTTTTCTTACTGTGCATTTGTCATTGTTAATCGAGGGACAGCTATTCAGTGACTTTTCTGCACTTTATTTTTTTACTGTGCA
The DNA here is from genome assembly GCA_013133815.1 of Cromileptes altivelis. Classification (NCBI taxonomy): domain Eukaryota; kingdom Metazoa; phylum Chordata; class Actinopteri; order Perciformes; family Serranidae; genus Cromileptes; species Cromileptes altivelis. Next base: position 142,769 of record CM023151.1, read on the forward strand.
CCTGTCATTGTTAATCGAGGGACAGCTATTCAGTGACTTTTCTACATTTTTTTTACTATGCACCTGTCATTGCTAATTGAGTGACAGCTATTCAGTGACTTTTCTGCACATTATTTTCTTTTTACTGTGCACTTGTCATTGATTACTGGTTATTTGATCTACTACTATTTAGCATTGACATGTGTTTAAGATTGTTGTATTGTTGTTGTGTTTCTCTTTGCCTGTGAGCTGGCACTATATTGTATGGCGGAAGTGTAAATTGTCATTCCATACACCTGCACTGATTGCTTCTGACGTATTTAAACGCCACTTCCGTAATCTGAGTTACACACTGAAGAAGACTTTCTGTCGAAACGTCTGTGTTTCTGGTAACGCCACCCAAGTTGGTTTATTAAATTTACCAAAAGGACATCTGTGAGTGCTGGCTCCTTTTCTTTTTTTTTTAGAAATATATATTTGTAAATAATCTTGATAGATTTCTTAGATTTTCACTTAACTTTCTACTCTTGTAAGGAGCACCTGCAACGCTAACAGTTTCCCCTTGGGGATCATTAAGTATTTCTGATTCTGATTCTGATAAACACTGAGAGGTCCAATGGGCAAAGTTTAGGAGCTACAACCTCAAAACACAGTCTCTTTTGGTCATGAGCCTGGAGTATGGATCAACCAAGAAACAGTGATCAGAGGATCTAAGATGCAGTAGCTCTTTAATTTAGGCAGGTGTATGACCAATCTCAGACACCTGACTACATTATGGGAAACTTTAAATAGACATTTTTCTGCATTTGATGGGAAGCCAATGTAATGAAATCAAAACTGGTGTTACATGAGACCTCTCAGAGGGCTTGTTCAAAAGCTTGGTAACAGCATTTTGAACTACTTGTAAGCAGTCCAGCCATGTCTCACTAAGGCAGGTAAAAAGAGAATTGCAGAAGTCAAGACAAGAGGATCTAATCTCAGCTAGGGGCACAACAGGCCTGAGTTTAACAGCTTTCCTCAGCTAGTAGAAAAGGGAGCGAACTAAATAATTTACAAGCTGGTCAGGACTCAAAGCCTGGTCGGTAACACTTTACTTGAAGGTACCTACATAAGAGTGACATGACATTGTAGGGCTGTGCGGTATACCGGTTCGTACCGAAAACCGGTATTTATTTTCATTATGATATGAATTTTTCATATACCGCAAAACCGGTGAAAAGCCCAAACAACGTCCAGAACGTGCGCGGCGGGAAAGTGTCTCAGCGGGGACCCATTTCACCGCTGCACACCACAGGCATGCTAGAGCTGGCGAGAGTACTACTCGAGAAAAGTTTAGAGGCGAGAATGGCTGCAGAGAGTCCTAAAAGCAAAGCAACTCCACACATTGCTGAAGAAGAACACGATGACCCAGAAGAACTCATACCAAAAAGAGCATTGTTTCCCCTATATGCAACTAGCAGCGGCACATTTTTTATTCTGTTTTTTTTTTCCGTCTTAGCCCTTTAGAAACTACCGTTATATTATTTGGCCCTATGTTATTTATCTTATTTACATGATAGCATGTCATTTCTGTCTCTATATGGTCGCACATTTACAATTCTCCTCTCCGCTCTGTATCGCGCACGGCGGCATTTCACCCAGATGCGTGCACGCGCCCACACACACACACACACACACACACACACACACAGGGGAGGACACTGGAGGGTGGCTCAGGCCGCATTTTCCTGACTGAAGTCGACCCGAGTCTGAGACAATTATAACTGAGCACGGCACTAATGGAGCGGAGCCTGTGTTGCGTTCAGGCGTTGTCACATAAATAACACATTCAAGCACTTCAATAGGCCATTGCACAACACAGCAGCATGTCAAGTGGGCCAAACCCAAGCAAAATACTGTCAAATACCGTGAAACCCATATGATTTTTAAAAAAACGTGATATGAAAATTTTGTCATACTGCCCAGCCCTATGACATTGTCATAACTATGACATGACACAGTCATGAACTTGTCATAAATATTATGTACATGTCATAAACGTTCATGACTGCTATCATTAAGTGTCATTCGGGTTTTGTAATGACAAGTTGACACTGTTTCGGTTGTCTTGATTATGACAACTTGACATTAATCAAAGTGACATTACCAGAAGTTGTCTTTGTCGTGACAACTTGACATTAAATTTGTTTGGGATGTTGTTATAATGACAACTTGACATTAACCAGGATGACATTACCAGAAGATCTCTTTGTCATAACAACTTGACATTAACAAGAAATGCACCTCTTTTTGCGTTTATGACAAGTTGACATAATAACTATCATGACATTACAAAAACCGAATGACACTTAATGACAGCAGTTACAAACGTTTATGACATGTATAATGTTTATGACAAGTTCATGACAGTGTCATGTCATAGTTATGATTAGGGATGGAAATCGAGAACCGATTCCTGTTAAGAACCGGTTCCAATTGGTCCAATTCATCAACATCATTAGCCTTTATTCTTAACAATTCCCTTATCGATTCTTTTCATTATGCCAAATCTATGCTCGTCAGACAGCAGCCCGTTCAACAACAAAGAAGACGTAATGGTGGAGAGACAGAAGTGGTCAAAGCCATAGCTTCACTTCACGCTGTTGTTAGCCTCCCTGGAGCTGCTCGCTCACTGTGGAGATTCGGTGGATCCCCGCTCCAGGTGGACTGCGGGCGGGGTGCTGTTGTTGTTAGCCTCCCTGGAGCTGCTAGCCCAGTTTGGAGCTTCAGCGCATCCCCGCTCCAGGTGGATGGCGGGCGGGGCGCTGTTGTTGTTAGCCTCCGTGGAGCTGCTAGCCCACTGCGGAGCTTCGGCGCATCCCCGCTCCAGGTAGACGGTGGCAGGACGCTGTTGTTGTTAGCCTCACTGGAGGCCCACTCCTGTTGTCGGATTTCATGGGAACACCAAGGATGGTAAGATGAGGGCAGTTGAGTTGATTTGCATGCTATTTGTTGTTATAATATGCTGGGCTAGCTGCGTTAGCTGCCTCACCTGAGTTAGCTGCACTAGCTGCGTGGTGTTGACACACTCAGGCTGTGAGCCGGGATTTACCTCTGTATCACCAGCTAGGAGTAACATTAATGACAACTCATTGTGGCTGTTGTGACACAGATAACTGTATGCCAATGCTGGCTTATGACTGTGAAAGCTCCCCTTAGTTTTTTGTGTGGTTAACAGTTGGACGGCGTCGAAACATTTCTATGCGGCAGGATGCTTTTTTTCAAATCTTTCTCTTCATCTTTCTAAACTAGACCATGGCTTCAAGGTTCATAATAAAACGTTCTGAAAGCACATGTATTGGGTTACAAACAACAGGAGGTGATATCATTAATTCACAGGAGGAATCGATAAGGGAATCAATAAGCAGAATCGATAGTGGCATTGATATTGATAAAATCCTATCAATTCCCATCCCTAGTTATGATAGTGTCATGTCACCCTTATGTAGATACCTAAGTGTTACAGCCTGGTCCTTACAAAGCCTAGATTATGGAGGGGAGATTTAACAAAACAAGTAAAGAAAGACAAGACTTTGTACCACCTTCAGGACAACGCCAGCGAGGGCAGAAATAAGAACTTCTGTTTTGTCAGTATAAAGTTATCTGTCATTCATGGTAAATGGACCTGCATTTGTAAGTGCCTTTCTAGTCATCCAACCACTCAAAGCACTTTTTACACTCCAAGTCACATTCACCCATTCACACACATATTCATACACTGGTGGCCAAGGCTACCATATAAGGTGCCAACTGCTACTCAGTTTTTAACACTCTCACACACCAATGGAAGCATCATTGGCAGCAATTTCGGGCTCAGTATCTAGCTCAAGGATACTTCGACATGCAGACTGGAGGAGCCGGGGATCTTCAATTGGTGGATGACCCGCTCTACCTCTGAGCCACAGACACCCCCACAGATTCAGTTTTTGGCTTTAAGTTACTTTTGTATAACAGACAGTTTAGGGACATTTTGAGGCTTAAACAAAATGTATAATTGAATATTGTCTGCTTGGTAGGAGATATCAGGGTTTCCACCAGTGCATTGCAAGCAGTAGTGTTGTCACGGTACCAAAATTGGGACCCACGGTACGATACCAGTGAAAGTATCACGATTCTGAGTAGTATCACGATACCACAGCAAAAATTAGGCAGATGTGCCTTTTGTCATATAGAAAAAGATGAATCACTTTTCTATAATACATCAATGATATTTGAATGGAATAAATTACTTACTGACTTATTCATACTTCAAAAACAGTATTAATACGTGATTAACATAGGGGGGATCAAAATAAAATAAATAAATAAAATAAAATCAACCAAAAATCAACCAGCCACCCTCCCCATCTGATAAGTTAAGAACAGTCCCTTAAGTGCAGTGAAGTTTGTGGATCGTTACCTGCTACAAAGAGAGAAATGTGAACGGCTCGTCACATACCTCTGTGCCACCACGGCTCGGCTGTTCAGGTACTACTGGGCAGACATGACACCAACTTATTCACCTGGAGCTGGCTTCTAGGTCGCCGGTAAACCGCCTTATCTTGCGGTAGCCATAGTGCCATATTCCTGTCTGTGACCCCTGTTCAACCCACAACCGGCAGGATTCGCCTTTTGTTTCTGCTGCTGGTTGAAATCTGTACTCACACAGCATGCTCCTGAATGATTTCTTTTGTTCGCACAAAACTATTTTTAGTCACAAATGCGTGTAAAATGCTCGCACCGTAGAACTCTGTGGAAAACCAATCACTGTAGCATATATAAACAAAACGAGCCTACAAGTAAAAATAAATTAATAATAGCTTTCACTGCTTAAAGGAACTCAATAGCTCAGCTAATACCTGAAATGTCATTGGAAAACAAACCACTTCAGCAGCATATTGAGTGCCAGGTGGCCAGCGTGCACCATTATTGGCCAGTGCGAGCCGTTATTGGCCGGCACATGGACACTCACCCTCTTGCAATTGAACTTGGAACTTATCCCACAGTAGTGGTGCCGTGAGGTACCATAGTACTACAGTACTCCAACATGGTGGTATCATATGTACCGTGGTGTTTAAAGGGATAGCGCACCCAAAAATGAAAATTCAGCCATTATCTACTCACCCATATGCTGAGGGAGGCTCAGATGAAGTTTCGGAGTCCTCACATCCCTTGCGCAGATCCCATGAGAAAGGTGCTAGCAGCACAACTGCAACCCAGATCAAAACGTCCAAAAACACATAATTGAACAGACAGAATATCTCCACACTGCTCGTCCATAGGGATCCAAGTGTCCTGAAGCCCTGACATAAAAAGTTGTTTGGAAAAACGTCATTTAAACTCTGTTTTAGTCTCATTATAGCCTGTAGCTCTAACTGCCTCTCTGTGAACGGCGCTCACATGTGTGGACTTGCGCGAGAACATGAGACATCGGCACCGCCTTCATGTGTGTTCACGTGCTTTTGCTGTCTTGCGCGCAAGCGTGCACACGTGAGCTCGGTGTACACAGAAGCAGGTAGAGCTATAGGCTACAATGAGGCTAAAAACAGTTGATGTTTTTCCAAACAACTTTTAATGTTGAGCCTTCAGGACACTACGGACGAGCAGTGTGATTTCAATTATGTGTTTTAATCTGTGGCGCCCAGCCTGCATTAGGTGGAGCTGTGTTGCTAGCCCCTCTCTACTGGGATCTCCACAAGGGATGTGAGGACTCTAAAACTTCACCTGAGCCTCCCTCAGCACATGAGTGAGTAGATAATGGCTGAATTTTCATTTTTGGGTGCACTATCCTTTTAAGTACCGCGGTCTACCGTTGGTACCAGTATACCGTGCAACACTACCCGGCAGCTCCCCCAGCTGCAAGCTGCAATTCAGGGGTGAACAGGTCATTATCTTATGATTTAGCACTGCTGACATTTGTGTTATATATTTTTTTCTGATTGACTATACGCAATAATTTAGTGTTTTGACTGTCACAATAAGAATTATAACCAATCAGCCACTATTGAATGTTTACATTTTTCAAAATGTAAAATGAAAAAAAAAAAAGAGGTACGGTTATGTTATGCTACACCCCCAAAAAAAAGACACTTGGCTGCCAGCCCACGCCAGCCCCCATCAAAAGATACTACCGAGCCTTATAACTTTTCTAGGGGAAACCCTGGATACCCTTAAAATGATGTATTATCTGCCCGAGAGGAAACAATACAAACAGCTTGGAACCCAGGAAAGAACCTAGGCGAACACCATAAGACAGAGATTCAGTTGATAAGGCATATTTATGAACAGTAAGTGAGGAAGTTCTGCCCTAAAAAATAAGGAGAGAAGCACTCCAAAGCATATTCAGAGATACCCACCCACTGCATGAGCCTCTCAACCAAGATATGGTGATCGACCTAACAGAACAAATACAGAACATTCCCCTGCATCATCAGATATTAAGAGTTTGTTTGAGACTATGATGAGAGGGAGTGTCTCTGTTGAGTGCTGCTAATAAAAAAAAACATACTGAAACTGCTCATGTAAGACAGGCATGAGCTGCTTTTCTTAAAACCTTAGCTGTAGTAACTTGGAGGGGTTTAGATTTGATTTATTGAGGTGTCTGAACAAAGAGTCAAAGAGGTATTGATTATAGAGAGCAAGAAAAGACCAATATAACCAATCACATTTTTTTCTCACAAAGGAGTGAGTACAAATCAAGTGGACTAGAGGATGCTTACATATTACTAACAAGATTGGTGAGCTGTTCTGGTGAAACTGGAGAAGAGATTTCTAGGATTGTTAGTCTGGAAGGACAAGGGGTGATGTTTGGTCATTGTCATTTATCTTACCAACAAAGGAGAGAAAGTGGTCGCACTCCTATTCTGAAAAAGTTGGAGCAGCAGGTGATGCAGGGGTGACAGTAGCTCTGGCATCCTTTGTTATTAAAACCCATTGAAAATGATTGTCTACTTGATGGCATAATAAAAAAGAATCTGTCTTCGACTGCTTAATCAGCCCAGTATGCTACTAGCATCCAAAAGGGAAATTAATTATTGTTAATGTGATCTGTGCTACTTACCTCATTACAATTAAAAAGATTCACCCTGTGAACTGCAATCTAACCCCATGCTTTCCACTTGTGCCGCAACAACCTTCAATAGCACACAATTTGACATGAGCCTCACTAAACCACGAGCCAAGATTAAACAAAACCCCACTCCAAACAACAGCAGGATAGGCTTTCTGGTTGCTCCTGCCATAATGACAGGAAGGAGGTGTGCCTGACAGAAAGCCTACCCTGCTAACCAGCCAGAGCCTGGAGATGAGCCTACCTGTGTTGGAGCGCCGACGGATGCCAAAGTCCCAGCTGGAGGTGATGTCCATGGACTGGGAAAGGTCACAGGCGTGATTGTCTGTCAGGCTGTTACTCCCCTCGCTCAAGGAGCCTGACCCTGTTGACCCACAGCTGCTGCCAGGCACCAGAGCCAGTTGACACTTCTCCAGATCCACATCCTGGTCTATTAGTACCATCTCACACATTCCTGTATCATCACTGGTCACATGAGACTGTCTGATGTGGGCCAGAATAATGGCTGGGTTGTCCAAGAAAGCCATTTCCTCTGCTCTATAACGCTTACAGATTTGGATGTTCTTCTCTTTTTTTCACCGTCTTGCCTGAATTTTAGAGGATCCTTTTCACTTTCTTTTAGACTCTCTCTAAGCGTCTTGTAGCCGATGACAAGTGGAGGGCAATCATCATTTCCATCTCCTTTTCTTGATTATTCTTTGCTTTCAAGACAGGAAAAGTGCCAGTACCTGTTTGGAGCACAATAACAGTTATTACATGGTGCAAGCAGAAAATGGTGGATTAAGCTTGAATGTTAGAGCCAAATAAAAAATGTATTAAAATTAAACACATGTTGGGTCTGAAGCTCAGTTTGTTATGGTGCTCGACGACTTCCATTTGGCATGTTGAAATACCAGTGGGGACTTTGGATGTTACAGGGAAGAAAAGTGATTTTTCGAATGTCTGACACTGATGCCGTGATTAGCCTGCTGTGCAAAGACAAGAAAGCAGTCAGGCGAAGCACATAGCTATAAATATCTATGGATTTAAGATGCATATGTTGCAATACCCATAAGTGGCCAAAAAGTGGCCGCAGTGTACAGTGCACTGTTTTACACAAAGGCACGCTAAGATCAATAAATCAGATCAATCAACCCTCATAAGGCTCACCACAGTTAACTGTCAAATTTACATTTTGTTGCTTTGTGAAAGCTCCAGTGATCATGGCGGTAGGAGTTTTGGTCTGGCTGCTCTTTGTGGTGTTTCCATCTTTAGTCCAGGGTTTTAATCCCACAGCTCACAAATAATTTTGTTACCGTTCTCTGAGTCTCATTTTTTGTTTGGTTTCAAACCAAAGAATCGTCACATAGGACTATTGGCATTCTTTTTGAAAACAAGAGTGCACATCTTTCCTGCTAGAGTTAGGGCTACATGGGTAATTACAAAACGCAACAAACATATATTAACATGTTACCTTCTTTTAATACAACAATGCTGTAAAGCATAAAAAAGGCAAAAGGAAAAGAGAGAGACTGAATATAGCTCATATTAATAAGGCAGAGAGGGGAAGAAAACGGCTCATGAAATGGTCCTCCTGCGCTGCGTTGAACGGCAACACCTGCTTGCCCCTACAATATCACTGCAAAACAAAAATTACTGCTTTGCAGATACATGGTATGCCTCAGCAAATCCACGAAGCTGTACTTACAGTTTACAACCATGTATCTGAAAATATGGATGCCCCAGTCACAGTGAGGTTGACCCTTGACCCTTTGGATATAAAATGTCATAACTTCATTGTTTTATTCTATTAGACATTTGTGTGAAATTTTGTCATAATTACAATTTAATCCCTGAATTATGGCCAAAAACATGTTTTGTGAGGTCAAAATGACTTTGACCTTTACCCAACAAAGTTTTCTCAGTTCATCCTTAATTTCAAGTAGATGTTTAAATGCCAAATTTGAAAAAAATCCCTCCAGCTATTCTTGAGATACAGCATTCATGAGAATGCTATGGACAAGGTCACAATGACCTGAATGAACTTTGACCACCAAATTCAATCAGTTGATCCTTGATTTAAAGTGGATGTTTGTGCCAAATTTGAAGAAATTCTCTGAAAGTGTTCTTAAGATATCATGTTCAAACGAATGGGATGGACCTTGAGAATGCTATGAACAAGGTCACAATGATCTTGACTTTTGACCTTTGACCACCAATCAGTGCATGCTTGAGTCTGAGGGAAATTTTGTGCCAAATTTAAAAAAAAAAAAAATCTCATGGCGTGCTTGAAATATTGCATTCATGATAACTGTTGAACAAAAATGTTGATATTGTGTCCAAGCCTAGTCAGTAGGATCCTTATGTCAAGCCCTTGTTGCCTGGTAAATGTCACAGCCTTTCCGTAAAAGACGCACTCCACTAATTTTGCTTTAATGCAGTTAACTTTTCACAAAAAGTACTGCTCAGCCTGTGGAGACAGCTGGATAATTTCTTCTGTGGCTCTAAAGGAGCTTTACTAAGTCTGAGAAAATAACTCTGATGATGTCAAAGTGTTGTCATGAGGGTTATCTCAGTTTAGGATTGGAAGCTACACATTTTACCATAAACCCATGTTACAAATCCTGCTGTTTTTAGATCTTTCTTTTTTTTATTCCATCACTTGCAAGCTCATGGCTGCAAGGAAGACCAATATTAAATCCCAGTACATTTTACAATACTTGTTAGCCAAAATTAAGCCATGGAACCAATAACACTTTGGTGGTCAAAGGCATATTTAAAAACCAAAAGTAGTTTATTTGATGCTCACACTGAGAATTCTGCAAAAATCTTAAGTAAAACAGAGCTTGATGAAGCTGGACTCGCGACATTTTCAACATGTCAAATGTGGGTAACACAGCTCAATGAACAGTCAGCCTAGAATATGAATATATATTAAAGGCCTTCATACATTACAGTGTAAATCTGCACTGTGTGTTTATGACTTGGAAGGTGTAGACACCCAGTTACTTTCCCTAAGTCATCTTTCATTAAATATGTTTCATGAAAATAGCACAAAACGCCATCAACTAGGGCCATGAAGGTTATCTGAACTAGCTTGGAGCCACTCAACAATCAGAACCAAGAGGAGTATTGTCACAATAATAGTGTTGTCACAATATTGACATTTTTTTCAATAAATCGTTAAACTGGGTGCTAGCCATCATTGGACACTTATCGACCTGTACCAAAACAGGCTCTTACAAAACATAACCGTGACTGTTTCAATTATTTACACTGTGAACACAAAGCTGTTTGAAATTTCAACACGGATATGAGAGCTGGGTGTAAGGACTAACATTAACTTGGCTCAGATGTTAGTACATTAAATGCAGGATGTCTTGACACACTCAGGCACTAACACTACATCTAATCTTAGTAGACAAGCATCACCAGGTGACTAAAAACATACTATTACACTCATATCTAATAGTTCCCAATGACAGCAGGAAAAGCCAGCTCCTGCAAATAGTTTATCCGCTTGATACTAGCTGCAGCTATAACTAAAATACAGTCGGATGTTAAATCTAATAAAAAGGTTAGCCTACTTTGCCATTGAGACAAACAAAAAATACAAGTGGACAGTTTGCTGGTCGGCTTCTCTAAAAGACGGAGTGCTTTATATTTTGAGCTAATAACAAGTGATAGGCTACTAAAACATCTTTCACCCAACAACATGATAAAGTCCTACTTGTTCCCGGTATCGTTGGCTAGTTTGGCGTTAGCTGATGTTAAGTAGCTATTGTTTCCCAGTGTTTCTGAGCCTCGCCAACTGGCTAACTTAAAACTCGTAACTACACGTTTAGCTAACGCTAGCTACGTCAGCGTGAACGTCCTACAAGTCGTGGCAAGGTATATAACGGTGTTGTTACTTACTCCGACTATAAAAGATGTAATTACGAATGTCAGTGCAGATGACATTGGTTGTATCTAGTTAGCTCATCAGCTTAAGGCTAACATCACTGAAAGCTTTCTTTGGGTAGCATATTGTGGTTAACGTTAGCTGCTATCATAGCCTCCCAGAGCAGTGTTAGTTAATGTTAGGCTATTAACGTTACGGTGTCTCACCTCAGAAGTCACGTCCGATAAGTGAAAGAAATATCCACAATGCCCCATTTATCCATGCATATGACCAGTGGTAACAAATACTCTTTCCATTACTAATAATGCACTGCAGCAAAATCATAACACAACTGTAACCCAGTTCAGTCTGCTGGCTCACCCTAGTACACCACTTTCAATTCCGGTTCCATAACTTCAAAATAAAAGACGATTTAAAACCATTTGGGCAAAGAGTATGGATACCAAGAGGCGAAGCTCAATAGAACGCCCCATAGCAACAGACTCGCCCATGGTTTCGTCCTACCACCGCCATATTGGACTGTCAGCAGACCGCAGCAGACCCCCTTGCATACAAAAACACACAGACAAACTGAAGTATATCGCTATTAATTATGCTTACAATGCTACTCACCTCGTGATAGCTTGGTCACAGCTGCTTTTTCACGTCTTTGTAAAGCAAAATATAGACTTTAAAAAAAAACAAAATGAAGAAAAACGGCCTAGATGGCATCTCTACATATTACACCCACTTATCAGATTAATTTAATTACTCCATCAAAATCACCCCATAAGCCAAAATACCAAACAATTAAAAAAAATAAAAATAAAAAAATCAATATTCTAACTAGAAACACATTGATGGCGACGTCACATAGTCAGGAAAAAGGATTTATTTACAGTTTGTACAGTAAGGGGACAGTAATAATAATAATGATAATATATAGCCTGTTTCAATATGATATATTTTAATGCTAAAGCAGTAGTATATATATATATATATATATATATATATATATATATATATATATATATATATATATATATATATATATATATATATATTGGTAGATTGGCTTATGGGGTGATTTTGAAGGAGTAATTAAGTTAATCTTCTATAAGTGTTATCTACCCTCCAAAACTGGCATATTAAATGGATATTAAAACATTTTAAAACTTACACCTCTGAAGCCGAGTGCACCAGTTAGACTTAAGCCCTGTGTGTGTGTTCCGCCTGGGTGTAACTTTTACGCCGAATGTGGAGCAGGCGTAAGTTGGAAACTCGGACTTGTAGCCATGGTAATTTTAACGGAATCAAACGGCCGGAAAAAAGAAAGAAAGATGGCAAGACGTCTTATTTACTGGATGCTTAACGAGAGAGCATTTAGACGGGAAAGAGTCATTCGTGACAGGACAACCCCGCTCGATGTGTATACAGAGAGTGAGCTGATAGAGAGGTTTCGTTTCGGCAGACAAGCGCTCTTTGAGTTAATTGAAGAGCTCTCCCCTCAACTGCAGCATCGGTCTGACAGAAACTCGGCGCTGTCCCCCGCCCTGCAGGTGCTGATTGCGCTCAGGTTTTACGCCAACGGGGCCTTTCAAAATACAGTGGGGGACATGATCAATGTACACCGGACAACAGCATGCCGGGCAATTAGAAGAGTGTCCCTGGCCCTCCAACGGTTCGTAAGGAATAACATCCACCTACCCACGCAAGAAGAGGCCGCAAGGACCAAGCAGGACTTCTATTTAAAATCAGGCATACCCGGTATTGTCGGCTGCATTGACGGCACTCATGTTCGTATACAAGCTCCCTCTGAACATGAATATTTATACGTAAATCGGAATTGCTTGGCAACAATCATCGATTCGCGTGTATTCACGTGGACGCGCATTGTAAGACCAGGCGCAGCTACGACCGTTGTCAGTCAGGCTTGGTGCACGCGGTGTAAATTCCAGCCACAACGTCGGACGTAGTTAAGTCCGGCGTAAGAGTTAAGACCTTCTTTTTTACGCCCAGCTGGTGCACTCGGCTCCAGGAGTTCTTACCTGTCGGAATCCTTCGGGAAACAATGGAAGGCCAGATGTGGGGTGTTCCACTGATAGTTGTTGCAGTTAATTGCACTACACTGTTTCCTTTTACTTTTTTTCTCCTCTCTCCTTGACATCTTGCATGTTGTCTGGGCGCAACAGTCCAAGCTCAACAGTCCAAAATGGCGGTAGCGCGCCTAGTGGCTGTTGGCAAAAATTCAACGGAGCTTCGCCTCTTGGGCCCAATTCCAATCCGATCCCTTACAGACTCACTGACTTAGAGGCGCGTTCATGTGAAGTGCGTGAGTGTGTGAGGGCTGTCCCATTGTCAAATCGTCAAGTCAGTGAGTCAGTGAATGAGCCCTTTATGCCCCCTTACCGTAGGTCAGTATCGATGCGGACTTACGGTAAGGAAATTACCCACAGTTCATAGCGTTGTGACGTCAAATACAGGGGTTGCCCTTGGAACACCGGAAGTAACACGGTCGGCAGATATGCAAACATTAACGTCATGGAAGGAGAGCGGAAAAACAGATAGATAAACAATGAAACATTACATTAACAAGGATTTAAGATGGTACATAAACACACATGAAGTCAGAGGAATACCAGTGGTTATATTCCACACACAAAGAATATATATCTAGATAGATAGATAGATAGATAGATAGATCTATCTATCTAGATATATATTCTTTGTGTGTGGAATATATGATGACAATAACTGATTAATGATCACGCCCAGAGCCGCCAATGTTAACAACATTTTGTAGAGAGGGGGATAAGTGCTGTCCCATTCCTATTTGTAGCATCCGGAGCCCTTTCAGACTCTCAGGCCCAATTCCAATCCGGCCCCTAAAGACTCAAGCCCTGAACCCTCACTGACTTAACTGACGTCAGCTGTAAGTGATTGAGTGTGAGAGTCTGAAAGGGCTCCGGATGCTACAAATAGGAATGGGACAGCACTTATCCCCCTCTCTACAAAATGTTGTTGACACTGGCAGCTCTGGGCGTGATAGATAGATAGATAGATAGATAGATAGATAGATAGATAGATAGATAGATAGATAGATAGATAGATATAGCCATAGGCTATTGTGTAGAATATAACCACTGGTATTCCTCTGACTCTCATGTGTTTTTGTACCATCTTAAATTCTTGTTAATGTAATGTTTCATTGTTTATCTATCAGTTTTTTCGCTCTCCTTCCATAACGTTACCATTTGCATATCTGCCAACCGTGTTTTTGTTTTTTTTTATAACACTTCCGGTGTTCCGAGGGCAACCCTTGTATTTGACATCACAATGCTATGAACTGTGGGTAATTTCCTTACCGTAAGTCTGCATTGATGCTGACCTACGGTAAGGGGGCATAAAGGGCTCACTCACTGACTTGACAATTTCACAATGGGACAGCCCTCACACACTCATGCACTTCACATGAACGCGCCTCTAGGTCAGTGAGTCTGTAAGGGATCGGATTGGAATTGGGCCTCACACTCAATCACTTACAGCTGAGTAAGTCAGTAAGTCAGTGAGGGTTCAGGGCTTGAGTCGTTAGGGGCCGGATTGGAATTGGGCCCAATTGGTATCCATGTTCTTTGATTTGGGTGTTTCGATACTTCTTCATCTGTTGGCTATTAACAGATTAGGCGCATAGTTGGCGCATCGCTGCTTTGCTGTTTGCACTGGTTATGACACCTCACCTATTCCGATAGATGCACGCAGTTTGCAGCAAAAATAGACAATAAAAATGGTGTTTTGATGCAAACAAAACAACCCTTTTCCAACCTCCCATGCACCTTTATTTATTTATGTATTTATTCATTTATTTATTTAAGTCAGTTAGCTCTCTGTCTCTTTCTGTGTGTGTCTTTTTTTAATTTGGAACCCTGACTTCTCTGTCTTGGGAGAAGCAGTATGGTATAGGTGCTCGAGCAGCATAAGCTGAATTCCAGCTGTGTTTTGAGAGGAATCCTTGTGCTGAGGCTTCACTATTTTTTTAAATAAAAAGTTCAATCTTTTAACATGTATTTAGCCAATTTAATTTAATTAGGGCACTAATTGCGTGCGGTTCATTTGTGTTATGAACAAAACGAACCAACCACAGGATTTTATGATAGTGTTACGAGTTTCAATGTGTGGAGCTAGAGTAACAAATTATTTTTGTCATGGTTCACTGCCTTCAACTCTCCTGGAGGAAACCCTGGAAAACAGAATCACGGAGTCAGTGAGTGAAAGAGTGAACCGCCATCTTCTCTTTCAGATCTCGGTATTTTTTTTATTACAAATTTCCAAAATCATGGTATAAAACAATTAACGTCCCCTCGTGTAATCATGTTTCCGTTTCCATGTCCATTGGTTAGTTCAAATTTAAATACATCAATACAGTTGTCTCTGCTTTTCACACATCAGTGGGTAACATCTTCCACTCACACATTCACAGACCTAATAATATAAAATTATAATAAAAATAATATAAAAATAAACATCACTCTTTCTCTCAAGTGCAATAATATCCAAAGAATAGATCATGTTTTTAACTTGCATAGATATATTTTTCTTTAACTCAGGAAATCCACCATTATATTCATGTCATAATGTAAACAATACACACCATTTAGCTCTAAATGAATATTTAAATGACTTAAGAGTCAAAAACATGAAACAGAGAACACATAGGGAAAACTGCTCAACTTATAATGCATCTTTAAACACAGACCAGACAAATAACTGCTCCTGTATAACTTTATATAACTCCCTTTAAGTTACAAACTGTAGACCTCCCTTCCTTTAACATTTACAATCATTCATAACATGTAAGGATACCTCAACAACTAAAATGAAAACATGCCAGGGAGTGAGGACACCAGCACCCGGAGTCACACATACACAATCGCAGTTCACACACACGAAATGGCCGCTAGCGCCATTGTTTACAAAAGCCTGTGCCTCGTAGTTATAAACGTGGCTTTCGAACTTGGCTCCACACATCCAAAATTCGACAAAACTCTTCACATTTACAATACACCACTATACACTTCAGGAGGAAACAGTCTTTATAAGTTTCACTGAGTACCGACCTGGAAAACAGGGCAGTGAGTAAAAGAGTGAACCGCCCTCTTCTCCTTCGGATCTCTCCCAGCATTCCAAATCGCATACTTCTACTATATACTTTTAGTATGCACTGCAGCTGCCCTTAAAAAGTATGTAGTGTAGTATGCAGTATGCATGCAGTATGCATACTATTGGGACACACTACATCCGCCATCACATCGCTCCCTGAACTCCGACCCTCTTGCTCACTTCCGCCGCTGTCCGTTGCGCCACATTTGAATATTTTGTGTTGTTGTACTTAGGAGATGCAGCAAATCTCCTCTCGTCGAGCTCGCCAGAGTCATGCATACCATCGGAGGTGCCGGGGAGCTCTGTTGCTGTTATGTCGTAATCTATGTTGTTGTTTCTAATAAACTGACGTGTTCACGTAAACAGTCCCATTATTAGCCTATTATTAATGACCTGTTTATTGAACTAGTCACCAGTAGGCATATTAACCCCCTTCACACATAGCTCTCTGTTGCTGGCAGATGTTTGATGTTAAAATATATTTACAGCTCTGCAGCTGCTGGCACTATATTCTGTCTGCGCGTGAAGCAGCCTTACATTCACATTACTTTTATTTGTAGTGTAACATACTTGCACATTCTTACTACATTACTTAATATGTATTTGACTTTTAGTATTTATATATTTACTAGTCTATACTGCTCATACCTGGCCCATAGTGTATTCATATTTAGTCATATTCATTCATTATTTATACCACACTTACACCACTGCCTATACTGGTAGAATCTTCTATATTGTAGTCATTGATTATACTATAATCACAATAAAGTTGAATGTTGTAACCGTGTTCTTGCAAAACTGAATGATATGTAACAGTATATAATCAGATCATTGCAGTCCTAATATTGTCATGTCTCGGTTTAGTATCTGTTTATGTTTCATGTTCTGCATTTCCTGTTTTATTTTGAAGATCACTCACCCCTGTCTCTGTTTCAGGTTTGTGTCCTGTCCCTTCCCCCCCGTCATGTGCGCACCTGCCCCTGATTGTGTCTCCCCACACGTGTCTCCAATCACTCCCCATTACCTCTTGTATTTTACCTCTTGTCTCACTCTGTCTCGTCGCCAGTTCGTTGAATTTCATGTCACATTCCAGCATTGTTCCTGTCTTGCTCTCTAGTGTTTTTTATTGATCCTGTTTGTTTATCGACCTTGCCTTTTGCCTCTCGTTTTTGGATACCTCTGCCTCGTCTGACTGCCCTCCTGTGTACCGAACCCAGTCTGTTATTAAACAATGTTTTTTGGGAAACCCTCGTCTTGGAGTCTTGCATTTGGGTCCTGTCTCTGGTTTTGTTCCTGACAGAACAAACTGGCCATTGATGGACCCAGCAGACTCCGACTCTGTGCGCAAAGCCCTCCAGGCGCAGGGCCAGCGGCTCGCTCAGCAGGACGAGCAGCTCAGTGCCTTTCCCACAGAGCGAGCGAAGATTGCATTTATTATCTCGCATCTGACCGGCTGCGCTGAGGCGTGGGCCACCGCTGAATGGAGCCGCAATTCAGCCACCTGTTACTCACTGGCTGCGTTTGTCAAAACTTTTGAGCAAGTTTTTCAGCATACAGCCCCAGGCCGTGAGGCAGCACGAACTCTCGTCACACTGAGGCAAGGTAAACGCAGGGTGTCAGATTACGCCATCGAGTTCCGCACACTCGCGGCTGAGAGTGAATGGAACAATAATGCATTAATGGACACATTTTTTCAAGGTCTTTCTGACAATGTTAAGGACCATTTGGTCCCTTTAGACCTTCCGGGGGACCTGGACACGTTTATTTCCCTCGCTATCAAGATCGACAAGAGACTGGTGGAGCGAGAGAGAGAGAGAGAGAGAGGCCGCCCGAGGGAGCGCGCCTCCCCACCGCGCGCATGGAGGACCCGATCTACAGACCGACCAAGCCACGTCAGACAGCCAGCCGCCAATTTGATCCCACCTACTGCCGGCATGGAGGAACCCATGCAGTTGGGCAGAACTCGGCTCTCCCCTGAGGAACGTCATCGCAGGTTGAGAGATGGAAGGTGTTTCTACTGTGGACAGCTGGGCCATTCCGTGAATAACTGCCACGTCAAGGGTGCCGCTTCCAGCATTAAAGGGCGGGTAGCGGTGAGTCAGAACTTGGTCATTAATAATCCTGCTCATGTTCTACCCAAAATTGAACTATGCTCTGCCAGCTACTCCCTTGAACTGCCTGTATTTATTGATTCCGGTTCAGACGCTAATCTCATGAATTCTCTCCTTGTTAGGAAGCTCCGTCTAAGAACCTTTCGTCTGAACCGCCCCTTCGGAGTTAATACTGTGGATGGCAGCTTTTTGGGCAACGTAACTCACCGCACGCAGTCCCTAAGGCTAAGTTTTCCAGACTCTCACTCTGAGCAAAAAGCCATGACGGAGTATATGGAGGAATCTCTTGCAGCAGGCATCATCCGCCCCTCCTCATCGCCAGCAGGAGCAGGATTTTTCTTTGTGGAGAAAAAAGATAAGTCCCTTCGGCCCTGTATTGATTATAGGGGGATCAACGACATCACAGTTAAGAACAGGTACCCCCTCCCTCTTATGTCAACTGCTTTTGAACTCCTGGATGGAGCCAAAATATTCACCAAGCTTGACTTAAGAAACGCTTACCACCTTGTCAGAATAAGGGAGGGGGAGGAGTGGAAAACGGCATTCAATACCGATACAGGGCATTATGAATACCTTGTAATGCCTTTTGGACTTACTAATGCTCCAAGTGTCTTTCAAAACCTTGTAAATGATGTACTCAGGGACATGCTCAATGTTTGTTTTTGTCTATTTGGATGACATTCTGATTTTTTTTCCCCCGATGAGGAAATTCATACCTGCCATGTTCGTGCTGTGCTTAAGCGGTTGCTGGAGAATGAGCTTTATGTTAAGGCAGAAAAATGTGAGTTTCACAAATCCTCAGTTTCTTTTCTCGGGTTTGTGCTTGCTGAGGGGGAGATAAAGATGGATCCAGGGAAGGTGACAGCAGTGGCTAATTGGCCCACTCCCATGTCACTTACATATCATGTCAGAGTGAGAAAGATTGATAGGAATACTTTATTAACACTTAAACCATCCTCTTCTAAGACCTTTAATCTGGTCTGTGCGCTTACATTTTCTGATTTGTCTTATGATAAACTGCATTAAGAGACACTGGCACATCCTGGCTAGTGATCCGAATGTAGGCCATATCTTTAAGAACACTCCTATCTTTGCTCAGAAGCGTGCTGCTAATTTGAGAGATTTACTAGTTAGAGCTGATTGTTTTGTTCAGCCCCAACATTTTTTGTCTCTTCTACCTGCTGGCAATTTTCCTTGCAATAATTGCATTCAGTGTAACGCCATGATTAAGGGTAATACATTCACACACTCCCACTCAGGTAAAAAGTTTAAAGTTAAAGGTAGAATTTCATGCAAATCTAAGTTTGTTGTGTATCTGCTGAAATGCCCTTGTGGCTTATGTTATGTTGGTAAGACTAAAAGAGAGCTTAAGACTCGTATCTCTGAACACAAAAGTAACATCAGAACCAAAGACGATAAATCTTCTGTAGCTAGACATTTCACCGCAGCAGGTCACGAGGTTTGCTCTTTAAGATTTCAGGGAATAGAAGAAGTCGGACCACTTAAAAGAGGGGGCGATAGAGAGAAGTTTCTTCTACAGAGAGAGGCTTTTTGGATCCATAGGTTACAGACTGAATCTCCTAAAGGTATGAATGAAGAGTTGTTAAATTGTTTTCTGTGACTACCATAGACTTACTTGTGTTATCACTCATGACACGCTGTTGGCACTATTTATTGGGCTTTTTACCCATTGAATTTTCTGCTGCTGACCGTGCATATCTAGATGACCTGTTAGTGGAACCTCTCAGTGATTATTTGAATTTTTTATTTCATTGTGTTATCATCTAAATGTGTACTGAGGGTTTACTATGTCTATTGTAGTTCTCTTTTGCTCTACTTCTTTCCATACATACATTTCACGTCAGTCTGCTTAAACCAGCCAAAGAGTCTCCATTGGTCCCTCCTTCCAGACCCCCTCCTCCCCCCCCGGTTTGTGGATGGGGAACCTGTCTTCACGGTGAGGAAACTCTTGTCAGCTCGTCGTCGTGGTCGGGGGATGCAGTATTTGGTGGACTGGGAGGGATATGGTCCTGAGGAACGTTCTTGGATTCCCTCCAGGTTTATTGTGGACCCCACTCTCATCCAGGATTTCCATGCCTCTCATCCTGAAGCTCCAGGGCCCTCGGGAGCTAGCCCTTGAGGAGGGGGTACTATCATGTCTCGGTTTAGTATCTGTTTATGTTTCATGTTCTGCATTTCCTGTTTTATTTTGAAGATCACTCACCCCTGTCTCTGTTTCAGGTTTGTGTCCTGTCCCTTCCCCCTGTCATGTGCGCACCTGCCCCTGATTGTGTCTCCCCACACGTGTCTCCAATCACTCCCCATTACCTCTTGTATTTTACCTCTTGTCTCACTGTCTCGTCGCCAGTTCGTTGAATTTCATGTCACGTTCCAGCATTGTTCCTGTCTTGCTCTCTAGTGTTTTTTATTGATCCTGTTTGTTTATCGACCTTGCCTTTTGCCTCTCGTTTTTGGATACCTCTGCCTCGTCTGACTGCCCTCCTGTGTACCGAACCCAGTCTGTTATTAAACAATGTTTTTTGGGAAACCCTTGTCTTAGAGTCTTGCATTTGGGTCCTGTCTCTGGTTTTGTTCCTGACAAATATGTAGTGTCTTAGAATCTCAAATTAAAATATAGCCGTGAGCGGCAATCTGCGGGTTCTAACCTGTTAAGCCCCAAACCAGCCACCGTAACCCTCACCACCCACCGTGACCCTCATCTGCCATAGCGCAAGACGTTCCCCACTCTGTCCCTGAAAGCTCCAAGCAATACATACTCTTTCCAAGTCACACATTTCTTGAAATCGGGTTTTCAGCTAGCCTACATGCTAATAACATTTGTGGTATACTTTCACATAAAGACTCCATTTGAACATCAAAACATGAATTGAAATATTACCTATTGATGCATATTTCAAATTTTCAATAGGTATTTTAATGTTTAAGCAATCAGTTTCATGATCATGATAATTTTGGGAGAAATCTGGAGATAATTATAGCGCCCCCATAAGGCCGATTGGGACCAAATTTTTTGAGCAGTATTTGGATGTCATTTATAGTCCATGTACCACGTTTCATGTCCCTAGGTCCTTCCAGCTGGTCATAAATTAATAAAACGCAAATTATGACGGTTAATGACGAATAGGCCACGCCCACTTTCACCTATCAACATGGCACTCAAGATATTAGTTAATAGCCACCCCTAGAGCATGCATACCAAATTTGGTGAAATTCCATTTAATGGTCTTTGAGATACAGATTTGTGGCATTTATAGCGCCCCCTATAGGCTGAGCTCAAAATGCTTTGGTAGGCAGCTTCCAATTCTCATTGTGGACCTGCCCACCAAGTTTGGTGACGATAGGTCAAAGGGTGTGGGAGTTAGGGCCAATCAATTCTAAGCTCCGCCCACAGCAAAGATTCATCGGTCCGTGGCGGCCATGTTTTTTGACCAATCTGGCTCATTTGTAATAGAAATGTGTCTTGTCATCCCCCAAAGCCGTGTACCAAATTTGGTGTTGATGGAGTCAAAATTGTAAAAGTTTATGTCATTTTACTGTTTTTTAAATTATGCAAATTAGCAAAAAATCAAGTCAGGCGGAGCTTAATGGTCCTTGAGGCTTTTTTGTAGAGCACATTGAGCTGGACCTGTGTGTCAAATTTCAAGTTGTGTGTCAAATTTCAGACTTATGGTGTGAGGGGCGTGGCCCTCACACCATAAGTCTGACTCAAAAAAGTCATTTTTAAGTCATTTTTAACTCTGACTCAAAAAAGTCATTTTTAAGCCTTAATTACAGCGCCACCATGTGGCCGACTGGGCTCATATTTTAATAAAAGTTGATGCACATCATTTCCAATCATTGGGCCAAGTTTCAGGTTTCTGGCTCATTCCAGCTCACGGGAATTTGAGCTCAAGCTCAAAGCTCAAGCTCAAGCTCAAATTAGGGTAATAATAAACCGGTACCATTTTAGAAGGGTTCTACCCCTTCGGGGTTAGAATCCTAATAATAATAATAATAATAATAAACCGGCACAATTTTAGAAGGGTTCTATCCTTTCGGGGTTAGAACCCTAAAAATAATAATAATAATAATAATAATAATAAACCGGCACAATTTTAGAAGGGTTCTACCCCTTCGGGGTTAGAACCCTTATAAACCAGTACGATTTTAGAAGGGTTCTACCCCTTCGGGGTTAGAACCCTAATAATAATAATCATAATAATAATAATAATAAACCGGCACAATTTTAGAAGGGTTCTACCCCTTCGGGGTTAGAACCCTAATAATAATAATAATCATAATAATAATAATAAACCAGTACAATCTTAGAAGGGTTCTACCCCTTTGGGGTTAGAACCCTAATAAACCATGTATAAAAGGAAGTGTACACGCAGCTCAGTCATTGCGACCTAACTTCCGCTGCGCAAAGGATTGTGGGTCAGAATGGCCAAACAAGCATGCTGACATGCATACTGCGAAATATGACCAGATGTAGAAGAACATCCTGGTACTTTTGGCATACTGCATCTGACATACTATGTTTTGGGACACACTAATTCTTTTTCTGGCATACTAAATAGTATGATAGTATGGGTATTGGAACGCAGGGTCGGTCTGAGGGAAGAGGGAGGGGTCCCTCACTTTAGGCACCGCGGTGCAACGATACCTGCCCTTTGGTTCCGCCTTTTTTTCCTTCCCCCTACATTAGCATTGTCTTCAACAATAAAATTTGAAATTAAATTAAACATTGAGCTGGTTATTACCGGCATTAATAAAGTATGTGTAAAATAATACACTCATGTGAACAACAAGTGACTCAGTACTCTCACATTAGGGTGTATCACAATAGCAGATATGTGACTTTAGCAACAGCTATACCAATAATAAATCCATCTGCTGGTCATGAAATCTTTCCGCAGTCTCATCACTGATCCTAATGCCATGTATATCCCATAACCTATTTATTCATAATTCATACATGTAACATGGTAACACACATGGACATTGGTGAGGGTATTTTCCATGATTAAAAAGCCGTTAAAACTGCCATCATTGTATCCGACTCGACTTACCCGACTTGTACTTTGTCTGTTCATTAAGTCCATTAAAAAGTGTGTAACAGTGATCCCACAGTATTAAGCCCCGAATCATTACTGTACGAGACGCCTTCTTTCTATCCTGTCTCAATGTTAGTCACCATACATAACATGCCATTGATTTGCAGTCTAATAATAGTCTCATAATAATGCTGAGTGATGAGTTCTTTGTGAAACCAAAGAACAGAAATAGAAACACTTTAGAAGCATTAAAGTGCTGCTGCAGAAATTTCTGTCCAGTCACCAGAATCTGATTTCCTCAAGTGGGTCCTGATGATGCAGGATGACAAACACCAAAACTGTCCTATGCACAAATGATCTCTCTGTCTGTAGAACTTCAAGTTTACTCCTCTTAGTTCATTTGCAGATATTCAGTGTGAACAGGAACCAAATCAAAACTTAAACGCAACAATGGATCATTTCTTTCCTTACAATATATATGTCAAATCACAGTGGATCGAAACACAGAATGCACAAACCAGTTAAAAGACCATAAAAACATGACTCTCGTTCACTGGGTATTTCTCAAAATGAAGAAAGGATTGTCAAGCACACAAGTTTCAAGGCTACATCATCGAACCCCGTCAAAGGACTGTTCCAATATCTCCGAATTTCACAGAGGACTGAGTCCTTCTCTCAGAGAAATTCAAAGAATACATGTGTGTATCCTCAGCAGCTATAAAATCCCCACAACGCTTTGTATGCGATTTGCTGGAAGTGAAGGCGGGGCATCTTCAATGAAACTTTCTCCAGCAGAGTTCAGCAGGATTTAGATAAATATGTAATTTATTTGGATTAATGTCTCCAGGAGTTTTATCATACAAGTGTGTAAAAAATATCGACAGAAACCTCATAGTTTACACTTCCCAATGTGACCACTGCCGAATAATGAGATCTTTAAAAACTCTTGTGTTTGATCTAGAAATATATTCTCCTTAAAAGTCACATGACTCTGAAAACTGCTACATTTCTTTAAAATTGTACAACAACATTAGAGAGTACCAAAAATTATCACAGGACCCTGAAACCCTCCTAGTCTGCTGGGGGTTAATGATGTACAACTAGGGACACTTGTTAGCCTGTTCCGATGTGTCCACTGAATGCTCTGAAGGACTCTCATCTTGTCTCTGGTGGATCCTTCCTTGGAAGGACTCATCCTACCAAGGAAGGATCCTTGACTTTGAGAAACACCCACTATGTCCAGGTTGCATTCAATCAGTCACTTTGCGTCTTGGACTTTTGTTGGATAATAGGTTAAATGATGGAGAAATGTGAACTCTTTTAGAGAAGCAGTTAAAGCAGCAATAGATGAGATTCTATTCACTCTGTTCTCTTCATCTTGCTTGCTAAGGCTAAGGTGTTTTTTCCAGGCAAGACTGGTCTTTATTGTCTAATGCATTATTAAATAACAATAATAATAAAAAGGCCCATATGGAATCTCTGTGTTGTCACTTTCTCCGTCACCTCCTTGTGCATGTGTGTGATAATCGTGTGTGTTTTCAATTAGCATTAAAATCAAAGTTAGTGGTTCATTGAGAAGAAATGTCAAAATAAGAGTATAATAGTAATTTATTGTTAATTGTTCAAAAAGGGTTATCATAAATGCATATTGTCTATCACATTACAAAAAACACATTTTGCAGAATTCTGCAGATTTTCACTTTGGATCACTACTGAAAACAATTGAAAAATTCACAGATTCTATTCAGGCCTGATAATAAAGAATTTCTGCTGTAGAATAAGAAACCCAATAATTGAATAATCCAATAATAACAACATAATAACAGTAGTAGTAGTAGTAATATGACATTGATATACAAGTCCATTTACCAAGTCCATAAATCAGGTGAGAACAGCTACAGTGAAAACATTGGAATATCCTACAGGTCAAAGCATCACTCATTTGTTTTGAGGTGGACATATTTCGGAAGATTACACAGCGGTATCATGTAGGCTACAGCCCAGCCAACATTTGTATGTGAGGCCCATGTGGGTATTAAATGAGCTGAAAACTTTGCCCTATATGGGATTGTCCATGGGTTCCGTGATGGCCCCGTGGCAATTGTCCACAGTAGCGGTGTTACCCAAGTAGGCCATACATGGGTTATGCTGGGGTTACCTGGGTACCTAGTGGGACATGTTATCTCGGGTCCACTTGGGTAAAACCACCCATGTGGGCAATTGGCATGGGGTCATTATGGAACCTGTAGACAAGCCCATATAGGGCCCATTTTTCAGCTCATTTACTACCCACGTGGGTCCCACATACAAATGTTGGCTGGGAGGCAGCGGGTCAGCTGTTTCAGAACAGCACCGCTCATCAGATCAGATATCAGATATTTGCATTATTGTGGCGGAGTGTGTGGTGACACACTTTGGAATCACAGAGTGATTCTGTGTGTGAGTGTGTGTATACATTGTAAATGATGCTGTTGTCTTTACTTCATTACTTCACTTACTCTTAAAGCTCCAGTAGGCAACATTGTTTTGGTATAATTGAGTAAAAAATTTATAATATCCTCTAAGCATAATGTAAATCAAGTGGTCTGAGACAAACAATGGGTTTCTGCACCTCACCATGGCTCTGTGTTCAGCCTCTAAAGAATCAGTATTGTGCCGATGTGCATCAACCAATCAAAGGTCAGCTCAGACCACTGCGTTCTTATTGGCTGTTCTACTGCATGTGCGCGTTCCCGTGCCGCCGGCAGAAGGGGAGAGCAAGCGGCAATGGCGAACAGTGCACCAGGTAAAATACAGTAGCTATTCCAGCACAGCAAATGCCTACACGGCTAAACAACCCAAAAAAAGGAAGACAGAACTCGGTTCCCCCGGAGCCCCGGAGGGAGGGGAAGGGTGAGGTGGGTCCGGGAGCTTGATCGGGTCCAGCCCCGCCTCTCAGGCCCAGCTCCACCTTCTTGTTCCTCTTCTAATAATGATAAATTTATGGAAGGAAAAAAATCTCATTCCACATTTCAAAAACATTTAAAACACTTAAACAGACTAAGAAGGACATTTAACAAGACAAACTTAATCAAGTCACTCATTCACCAAACCATGGATTTATAGTGGACTAGTCCAGCTGATGTGACGTGTATCACTAATGCCATGGTTTTACCACTTAAGGAGGAGTCTTAATTTGTCTGCTCCTGCTCAGAATCAGCAAAAGACTCCCCAGGCTGTGTTGAATTCTTACACTTGTCAGGAGAGGTCAGGAAATTGTTGCAAAAGTGCAAATGAAAAAGCATCTTTTATTATTTTATCAACTCACTATACGAATAACTGAATAACATGTAATGCAAGTGATGACATATGTGTTCAGTTAGTAACTTAAATGTGATTACTGACTTGAGGAATAGTTTTCCCAACACTGGTCACAGGTGAGGGTTGAGCAGGCACATGAATGTCTCTTATCACAAATTTCCTGCATGAAAAACTCCATGTTCTCTTGTCTCTTCTTCATCCATATCAACGTCATAAAGCAGTGTGTTCAAAAACAGGTGCCGCATCGTGATGGCCAGCATGGCATCTTCCTCATTCATCCTCAAGATCATAGGCAAACTTTTCCAGCAAAGTGGTGTTGCCTCTCTTCCACCTACTCACAGGCCAGCTGAATGTCTCTTATTACAGCTAAATTCTCTTTTTCCAAAATGGTTAGAAATTGCAATATTAATATTATAGCTGCTGCACAGCGATGGGTCAGGTCCGGGCATTTTTATGTAATTCTGAGCAACAAGCAGAAGAATTAGAAGACATTTAGGAATTTAGCAACACAATCTGCCTTTTGCATTAGCTGAGGCTTGAATTCACAACCTCTGAAACTAAGGATCAATTTCTATCTTACTGAGCTAATTAGTCAGTGACAATTCATCTGTAGCTTCACAAATTGGCTAAGCCAGACGTGCAGGTTTAGCAGCCATCCATGCATGGAAAAGCAGATTTTAAACCACTGTAAAAAATTCAGTTATCGAAACAAAAATCTGAAAATACACATATTGCATCTAGACAGCATGGAGATGTTGGTAATTGATTTTAACAATGATTGATTTGCTTCATAAGTGAAAAACTGATGTTTAAGTAGTTGAGCTATGTGCAAAGTGAGAAGCCACAGATGGTTTCACACTGAAGTATTGACACTGGATCTTTGTGCAATGTTTGGTTTATTTTCAAGCATGAGAAGGCAGATTTTCTAGCAGGAAGAAGACTTGTTGATGTTGAACATCGATGAGTCAGACTCAGGCAATTCTAAGCAATAAACTGGAGCACAGGAAGATGATTAAGATGTTTACATTACAATGTGGATTCTGCACCAGTTGAGGCTCAAACCCACAACCTCTGGAACCTAAGACAGTCATCTACTGCTCTGAGATAATTGGCAAGTAGCAACTCAACAGTGGCTTCACAAATTGAGTAAGCCATTCACTGTTGTGTAGGAACGCAGCCATCCGTGCATGGAAAGGCAGATTTCAAACCAGTGTAAAAAAGTCAGTTATTAAGACAAAAATCTGAAAATACACATATTGCATCTAGACAGCATGGAGAAGTTGGTAATTTGTTTGTAACAATGACTGATTTGCTCCATAAGTGAAAAACTGATGTTTAAAATTGCCATTTTTACATTGACTCCAATTGTTCACATTACAACAAAATTCAAAATGCTGTAAAAAATTCAGTTTTTGAGATAAAATTCGCGACATATCATTTACCATGACTCTAGAATTTTGTCCTTTTTTCATGAACATTGAAGATTTATTTAGCAAGAATTTGCATGTATATATATACAGTACTGTTTACAGTCAAACATTTGGTGCATTGTAGGCTAAATTTTTGATAAATCAAAAATCTGAGAAACGTAGTTTTTGTGCGACAGTCTGAAGATGCTTTTTTACAGTTTTTGAAAAAAACAGTGATGAACTTCATAATTTTTAATAGGTTTAAATGTACAAAAGAACAATTACAATACAGTGTGATGAAAGTTGTGAAGTTGTAGCACCTATGGTTGATTTGTTATGAATTTTGGCAGCTTAGCTGCCCGGACCCTAATAATTAGTCAAATACTTATCATAAACATGTTGACAGGTAAATACAAAACATTCCCTGTACATACATGTATTTTCAGTGTTGGGTGTGACCTCCATGACAGCTGGCTCAGACAAGTTGACCTCCATGACATCTTGCTCTGGATCAGTTCACAGATTATTTATGGCTTGCACCCCATGCACCCCACTTTTTTCGCATGTAAAAGAGAGCATGGCTTGAAAAATGTTTTATCGACAGCAAAGATGTAATTTTTTGCATCAAATGGATGACTGGCGCCATTGCTAAAATATAGGTTACCCTTTGTCTGTGTTTTCTGTTAATGTAAACCAGCAAGTTCCTTTTATTTAATTGAATGTTGCAGTGTCTGAAGTCACCCTGACTCGCTGATGGAAACATAGTCTTAGTGTTAATGACTGTGCTCCTGTCAATGGAGGTAATTCTGCTGGAGATAAAGGTGATAAAGCTTGGGAGGGAGTTGTTCCTGCTATAGATGGAGGTGGAGGGTGTGCTTCTTAGGTTTGGAAGTGGGGCTGCCTGGGATAAAGGTGCGTCTGCTGGGGATGGAGGTGGTCCTGATGGAGATGGAGGTGGTACTGCTGAAGTTGGAGGTGCTTCTGCTGGTGATGGAAGTGGAGGTTGTGCTGATAGAGGTGGTGGTTGTGGTGCTGCTAGGGCAGTGATTGGAGGCTATCCAGTTGACATGGATTTTTTGTTTGTTTGTTTTATACAAGTTATTGATTGTTTAAGGAAGGCAGCCCTTCTGATTAATGATGCAGTTGTACAGTAGCAGCAGTGCAAATGAAGGGTTGCTCTGCAGCTTTGACCATGCTTGATGATGACAAAATCTGAAATGTAGAAAGAACACAATCAATCATTTTCCTTGGATACAGAACCATCACCTTATCGTGGTAGAGGAGTTTGAGTGTCCTAATGACCCCAGGAGCTATGCTGTCGGGGGCATTTTGCCCCTGTTAGGGTTTCCCATGGCAGATTGGTTCTGGGCAAAGGGTCAGACGAAGAATGGTTCAAAAGACCCTTCATGATGGATAATAACAGGAAAGCGAGTACCCGGCCCGGAGGGTTACCGGGGCTCTGCCCTGGAGCCAGGCCTGGGGTTGGAGCCAAGCCCAAACCTCCGGGGGAGACAAGTGAGGCCAATGTGGAAGTGCCAAAAACTGCAGTTCACTGACTGTCCATTTGAGGCTGGCTCCGGAATTGAGTCAATCCCCATAGACCCCCATGTTAAAATGCCCAACTTTAGAGCAGAAATAAAACATGTTTACAGCCTGGTACAAAAAATGGTTTTGGTCTCTATAGTTAATTTCCCCTTTCATGACAACGTCCAATTCAACTGAATCATTCATCCACCATGGTGGATTCACCGGCATAGATGCGCTGCATTATTTGGGAGCGGAGACTCCAATGTTTGGGTAAGATGGTGACACACACAATTGATGGGTAGCTAGCTGAGCAAGTTGGTTATCAAAATCATTCCTATAATGAATCCCTTTTCTCACCTAACGTCATTTTACCGAGATTGTGTTATTAACTGCACTAGCCAGCTAGTGTTAACTTTACATCTAGCTAGGTTATCCCATTAACGTTACTTTACTACGGTGCTTTTCTCTTCCAACATTCCATGTGTGCAGGGTGAGTGTTGCTACATCTCTGCCCTTAATTGGCATCAGCTGGGCCTAATTTCCAGTTGTCAGAGCCTAATTGCGCAGTGGTGGCACCTGCGTTATTTGGTCTTCCCCTCACTTCTACCTGGCATTTACCTGGTGAGGGCTGTGTGTGGCGTGCTCCGGTTGCCGTGCTTTGTGTGTGTCGTGCTCCGGTTTCTGTACCCAAACTTGGGACTCATAAGGTAGGCATGGGTGCTGCAATGTTTGTGTACTGTTAAAGCGTATTATGGTGTCACAGCTGCTGTGACTCTTCACTTTACAGCAGCATTGGCTGTTCCTGTTGTGTGCAGCTTCGGAGAGGACTTTGAAAAGCGTGGTTCTGCTCTTCCTCATTGCAAGATGGTGACTGGGTTTGAGCTGTGCGCTGTGCGTTAAGCTCCCTTCGCTCCGGTAAGCTCGCTCAGTTTTTTTATTTCTACTTCTGCTAGTTCTGTTAACTTTATATTAACAGGTTGTCCTGCTCTCTGTCCTGCTGTAGCTGAGGCCACAGCTTGTGGCTTCTTCTCCTCCTCTGTGCACTGTGTGGGGCTGCACTCCATAGCCCCTTGACGTGGGCCGTCAGCTGGGCATCCTGAAGGACGGCTATCCACGGCCTCCAGCCGCGGTGCGGCCGCTCCGTTTTCCACTGCTGTTCTGCCGGTTTTCCACAAACTAATTAAAGCACACTGTAACGCGGCTGTGCATTCATGCGGCTTTGGACCTCTGTGTTATATTTGGAAGTGCGTCTCCTGTCCCCATATTTACCAGTGTACGAATCTGTGTGACCTTCTGTTGTTAAGAGTAGTCTACAGGTTTGAGTGTATTCCCTGGAGTGCAATTCCACAGGTGGCGTTGTCGGTTCATTTCCCTCTCCTCTCCATTTGGCCACACATGCATAACGTTAATGTATGCATATCCGCTCCCAAATAACGCAGCGCATCTATGCCGGTGAATCCACCATGGTGGATGAGTGATTCAGTTGAACTGGACTACGAAAACGATCCTCACTTAGCTGTCAAGTTGATTGAGACTGGCCAATAGGAACGTGGCCCTGCCCATGACATTATTTTCACAGTGAGAGCAAAATCCTGACACGAGAGCAAAGACTTAGGTTTTGAGAGGGAGAAGAAAAATGTTTTGAGAGAAACAATTTTTTTTGAGAGAGAAAATGTTTTCACACATTATTATTTTTTGCTATCAGTGTGACAACATTTTCTCTCAAATATTTTTTTTTCTCTCAAATATTTTTTTTTCTCTCAAACATTTTTTTTCCTCTCATATCATTTATTTTCTCGCATGTAATAAAGACACAAATATAGCTCCATAACAGAGCAGTGTTAGGATTTAGGCATTTAGGGAGAGAATATTTTGAACAAAAGGCTGAGGCTGTGTGAGGTTTGAAAATAAAGGTCTACCACGTTAGTTAGCTAACATGATGCAATGTTAACGTTGTCATATGAGCAGTGTAAACATAAAATTAAGGCTGTACTTGTGTATGTAAATTAAAAAGTGGCGAACTGTGTGAAATTACAATAACGTGCGTAACGTAATTAAAAAAAACTAATGTGACATCTGACTGTCACTTAATAAAATATTAATAAGATTAGTGTATGATATAGGCCTGTAGTTACACAACAATAGATAATGCACAGACAGAATATGGGGACTGTGATGGCCATCACCTTTTTGTTTTGCTAAAATAAATTGATTATGATCTGTTGAACACTGAAGTAATTTAAGTTGTATTATTTGCATGTAAAGGTGTCTGTGAAATAGGTAGCTAACACATGTATTACTTTTAATATCTATTTGTCTGTGTAAAGTTTTCCTCTAGGTGACCCAGACAGACTGGACCAGTGGACACTCAACACAAGGAGACTGCATCTGTGCAGTGAACACTTTGCGAGTCGTCACTTCAGCACTGACTCCAGGATAAAGACACCTTTTTTCATACAGTACCTCACAAAGAGTCAAGAAACTTATTAGTTTAAAATGGTGAATTATTGCCCATAATACATTTAAATGCATTTACTAATTTTCATACATTACTAAGTACTCGATTAGGGCACAGCTTGCTCTGTACTATTACTGATGAGGTGAAATTACTGACACACCAGTGCAGTTTAGTGTTCCCCTGATGCAAAAGGCCAAATGAAGATTTTATCAATCAAGGAACATGACATATATTTACTAACTTTAACATTTTCGTGCCTTTTATGCAAAGACCCTTTATCAAGTG